>JABWTJ010000058.1:2891703-2912185 GCA_016801875.1 Solanum sitiens
CTTTGATTTATTTGTTGAAGCGAGTTCATACTCTTTTGAGATGTTTATTTTGGATAAGCGGAAACACTTTGAGATGTTGATTTGGTGGTCATAATCATCTTGGAGAATGAAATTACGGAACAGTAGTGGAATACATGAAAACAATACTTTGAGGCAGTAACAATGACATAAGGAGCTATGAAACATCAACACCTTACTTTAAGACCTTAATGGCACAATTGACTTCAATTGGCTTAGGAGAAGGATTCACTAAACTTTCTTTTGCAAATACCATTTCTATAACAGCACAAGGGGAATTACACAAGTATAGAGTAGTGAACATATAATGAAGTAGTTCCATGTACTTAGAATGGGGAAAGAAATATTGTTAGCTATTTGCCACCATGCTTCTTTTTTAGAATAGAAACACTATCGGAGAATCACTTCGTTGAATTAATCAAAACCAAAAAACAAATAAAAAAAAATTTGCAGGTGGCAGATTTCATGCCACAATGATCTAAGAATCGAATAGCCTTACATACCTTATATTTATGACCAATACCACTATCACGATTCAAGCCTTCCTTCTTGGTGCTATCACAACATAGTCATGATTAAGCTAAATCAGCAGTAATCACAATAAGGTTCTCCAAAACAGTTGCTAAAAATATTTGATGGAATCAGGCCTCATACAACCCTTACATAAAATGGTGAACCACCACCACCCTCCTTAACATTAATACAACTTCAAACATCATTTCCCGAGATACCCCAAACAGCCTCAAAACAACAATATCATAAGGCCAGAGCCACAAACAATCTCAAATCTTTCAGCATACTAGGAGAATATGACTAAAGATTATCATCATCCATGAATTCTTGATAACTATATACAAAATTCTCCAATACAAACATGTTCCAAGAGAGGCAAAACAACTGGGTTGACGTCTTCCCTTAATTCTTGGAAAATTTATCCTTAAAACTTGTACTTCAAGAATTCAAACTCTCCTTCAACTTCTTACTTGAAAATGAGACAGCACTCAAGAATCCCTAAGGTGTTTTAGGGCTGCTTATTGAAGCCAAGAGAGACCAAGAAAGAAACTTAAGAAAATCTGAAATTTTGCAAGTTCAAAATGGAGAATAAGACTTGATCCTTATCCTTTGAAAAAGGAGGTGTTATGGCCGACACTCTTGACCAATTTTGGGCCATATAATGTCAAGTAGGTGCCCCACCTGCTTGTCCTTTTAACTTGGGCCCTTTTGGACTTAATATTATTGGACCTTGGCTGTCCATTTTTCCTTTGTTCTTTTAATCAGCTTGGGACAGATTAGTGCAAGTAGGTGGTACACACTTGGCCCAATAACATGGTAAAACAAATCTTAGGAGGTCATGTACTTATTTAGTTTCACTTGGGCTTTATCCATAATGGCCAATTGGCAGATTTGGCTGTTGGGCCTTCTTTCATTCACATTTTCTTTAATAGGTTTGGGCTTCAAATGAGCCCCTAAATATAAGCCTAAATCTGGTCAATCAAACTTGGGCCCTTTAACTATAATATAGATCAAGTAGGTGATGCAACTGCTAGCTCAATTACCACCTTACTATAATTACTTAAATACTTTCCATCGGAGTTAACTTGCAATACATATGCTAAAACGTGCAAGGCATTACATCACCTTCCAAGCTAGTTTAAACCAACACTAATCATGTAAGAAACATGATCCCTCACCTACACTATAAGTATATGTCAAGTATAACATGAATAGAACGACCACATACAAAAATACAGGCCGTTACATAATACTTCAGAGTGAGAGTGTTGCATTTGATTCCTATGTTTTAAATTGCAAACCATTGTGTGTGATTATGGAATCATTCTTTGTGTGAGGGCATTTAAATACCTTTGTTGATCTTGAACTTGCATAGAAACAAGTATTGTTAACTTGAGATTCTTTGATAATGGTGAGTCACAACTTGAATCTTTGAGTGCACCATTGATCCTTGCATGAGTAAGTTGAGTCTTTTCATGTGCATTCACGATTGGGTCTTGTGTAGCACGGTTTGAGACATCCTTTTTGAATTAGTGAACTTGAGTTTTACTTGAGGACAAGAAAATATTTAAGTGTGGATGTTGATGAGTCCACAATTTGGACTCATTTTGGGCATTATTTTAATAGATTCAGTGTCCTCCAATGCATATTTTATGCCAACAACTTATATAAATCCTTGATTTTCATGTATTTGGATTGAGGAACAAAGCATAGACAATAATGACAAAAAAGGAATAAGGCAACTGAAAGAACAAAGAAAAGAAGGCCTTAGGATAATCTAAACCATTGGGCGAGTCATCGAATGGCTATTGTCTCGCCTAATGTTTCAATGTTCCAGACCTTGAAGAAGAAAATCAAGTCGGCGATAGAAATGGCGGTCATTGAGTCACCAAATTATTCTTCGACGCAGTGCCATATAGCCCAAATTTACAGAACTTGAAGATTTTGAAGGCCAAAGCAAGAAGGCGATGGAAATGACAAAAGGGCGGATCGCTGAGTTGATCGGCAATCCCAACATACTGGGCTAAATGGCCCTTCAGAACACATTTTTAGAGACTATAAGTACATTTTTTAAATTCTTAGTGGGGGATCCATCATTCAATATCAGAGTTTCATTTTGATTTTTGAGTATAGATACATTATTTTCTTAGTTTTAAAGATATGAAGATTTCCATCTCTGAGAAATTGGAAGTGGGTATTGAAGATTTTTCATCTTAGACCTTTGCAAAGAGTAAATTAATCTTACCTAGTTGATGGAAACACAATTTGATAACGATTTCTATATTTCTATGATGTCTAGCAAAAACCCCAATTCTTGGGGTGTGATTATGTGATTATGGGTTGATTGAACTGTTGGGTATTGTTAATTGATAGTGTATATTCTTTTTAAAAGTGATTTCATTCAGTAATTGTGGATTAATCTAAAGGCTTGTAGTTGCAAATGCAACTCTACCTTCATATTTTTGGCTTGCTCGGAAGAGAGGTTTTAAAACCAAGATTACTAATTTGATGGTATGTGAGTATTGGGTTGCCATGGGTTCATCTCGAGAGAGTGAATTCTACAACCTTTTCCACACATTAAGCTCTAGAGAGTGAATGGACTAAAGAGAAGGTAGTTCTTAATTGTTGCTTATTGGTGTTCAAGAGAAACCAATTTGATTTGGGGTAAATTGTTCAACAGAAATTTTATACCCAGTAAAGTTTAGCTTATTCACTCATTTACACCTATTAACTATTAATTGAAATTACCCATTTGTCTACCTTAGTCCACAATCTGATCATATCCCAAGAACCCATCTTTATATTTGTTACTTTTGATTTATTTGCTACTACAATTGATAATTACAATAAAAACAACCCTCGTATTTGACACTTGTGTAACCCCAAACTTGAGCTATGTTTTTATTCGTAATTTTTTTAGCTATGATTGATTTGAGCATATTCAAATTTAATTATTGATTCTCAAATATGTACCACTCCTTGTGGGAATAATCCCAATCCATTTGGTTGGGTGATCTACAGACTAACGATCTATGGAACATAGAATTTGATAAAGTGTCCTAATACGTGAAATCAAAGACAAAATATCTGGAAAAGTTTTATATTTAGCCAAAAATGGATACCTAGGTTGGCTGGCAATGCTTTTAACTCCCGCTTGGGTGCTTCTTTGATGGAAGGGTTGGGTGGAGGACTCAATACCCGATATAAAGGCTCCCACTGATCTCTCGATTTACCTGCAATTGCCACATGAAGAAATTGTATCATTTCCTGCGCCTTAGCCTCCCCATAGATATCATCACCTACTAGCACTCGCTCTAACGGGTCGTTGGAATAAATATATCGAGCCTCTTTCTCAAGATCAATAACCATTACTGCAGACAGCTCTCTATATACATCTGGTAGCTTTAATGTCTTGTACACATCGAGCACCTCCACATTGTCATGTGCTCGCATAGTGAGTTGCCTAGCTGCTACATCTATCGTAGTCATCATGTACCTAAGAACGGTTTTACCAAAATGAATAGGACCTCAATATCTAGCTAAAAATTCAGCACTACGAAGTATACTAGGAATATCAACGATCCCACTTACACTAAAACATCCTCTACAACACCCTCAGGCCTATCAACAAATCTATCACCCATCTATAACATGATGGTAGTGGGTTTAAGACTACCCAACCCCAACTTTTTATACAACAAAGTTGGCATCAAATTTACGTTGGCTCCTAAATCACACAATACTCACACATGGATGCCCTACCGTATAGTGATCTCAATCGTAAAGCTACCCAGATCTATCAATTTGGTGGGAAACTTATTTTAGATTTGAGAGTTGCACTCTTCAGTAAGTGCAACAACCTCATATTCAGTCAGCCTCCTTTTGTTTGCCACAATATCCTTCACATATTTAGCATACCTGGGTATACTGTCACGACCCGAAAGCACCCCTTAGAAGTTAGGGAAAACCTTCGAATCATGACCGGGCGTACTTGACCCTTTGGGGTCTCATACAATCCCCTAACTAGCATTCATAACATAAAGCATGAAAAGTAGTGCGAAATTAAAACTTTTCATGATAATAATAATAAAACAAGTCTTTTCATAAATACTAGGAAATCTTATCGTCACAAGCCAACTTAAAGACACAACTTAGAATCTTAGGGACACGGCCCTATACAATAAAAGTAAATACATTTTAATTCTTAATAAAGAAACTAAGAAATATAAAACTATGTCCTCGAATATATGAGGACATACCCAATTCTTGAGACATAGAATTCCCAAGCTTCAACTCCGATCCTCCCAAAAGGCTTCCAACCTATACTCATAAGGTATATAAAAGTATGGGGTTAGTACAACAATGTACTAAGTATGGCATATGCAAAAACATACGAAAAGGGACATTTTAGTAAAATAACTTTTCATGCAATTTAAATATAATATTCATGAATTTAGAAACAATCCAACATAAGAATCATCATTTAACACTTAAGGAAGGACTCACATAATTTTTGAACCAAAAGAACACTTTACAATAACTTTACTAAAACTTACAGTAAACTAAAAGGAACATTACAGTGAACTTACTAAACTTAAAGTAAAATTGAATAAAGCATTAAGTGAACATTTTGAATTCTTACAATGAAGACCTTACAGTGGATGGCACGGTCCAAGTCATATGAACTCTTTTTCCTTTGAAGTTTCCCTAACCCAAGGTTATCCTAAGACTCCCTAAGGTGAGCCAAGAAGGGATCTTCATTACACCTCCCTTCAAATCACACCAAAGCGACCCTTAAAACCACCAAATCTTAGGCTTACTTCTTTGGAAATCAAATCCACGCCCTTGGCTAACATATGCAAAACACTCATGGAAATATAGGTCACACTAAGTGCAATGTGAGAGTAGCATCCCATACTACCACTCCCACTTAGTGCTCCTAATGGATTCCATTTACTCAAGTACTCCACAATAATCATCCATAACACCACACCATAGTACTCATTCACACGGATTTCATGAAAGTACTCTTCTCCCATAATAGGTATAGGTCACACCAAGTGCAATGTGAGAATAGCATCCCTACTACTACTCCCACTTAGTGCTCCTACTAGGTAACTTATGTGGATCAAGCACTTCACGACATACATACACAATATCAACAATATACAAGTTAACTAGTTTCAAATCAATTCTTTTGTGGGAGTTAGCTTAACCGACAAAGACCATGAGAGCTAGACATGGAATCCCGATATTAACCCCTATCGGATGAGGGATCCTTACTTTCCTAGTGTAAGGTCATGCTTCTTAGCTGGCTTTTCCAATAGCTGCACCTATGCGGTCACATAGTTAAGGGATAAGGAGATTGTTACTAAGCAACTCACTCTCTACTAACGAGGAGTACTCATCTCAAGAGGTACTTTGGATTACAACATCTCAACTCATGAAGTGCAATCCACCTCCCCTTCATATCCTCTCGGTGCTAGGCATAACTCCCCACGGATTTCTCAACATATAGTCTATCTGAGATTGCTACTAGACACTACATCTCAACTCACGAAGTGTGTCCACCTCAAGATTCCCCTTTTTACTCAACTTGGCATAATACATTCTTTAAAGTGTGTGTGAGTGTACATGTGTACACCTTTCATATAAGAATCATTTCATTCTCATCAAGTTCTACACATACTTTAACCTTGATTCATCAAGTTACACACTCTACATGCTTCTCATAATCATATACTTTATTTAGACATAAACTAGGTCAAACATGCAATTCAAGCTACACCAAACACAATACAAGACCCATTTCTAATATCTCTTAATTTCACATATTAGAACTTAAAGATTACATATTCAAAACATACTAAATAACATAAAGTTCATCAATTACCACCGCCACCCATAAGGTGGACCATACCACTCAAATAACAATTCATAATAAGAACTATACAATAAGAGCAACTCATCAACAAATCAAACCATCATCACCCATAAGTAATTTATCAATATTTCACCATATTAAGTCCCTTAGAGAAGTAGGTACACCAACATGACAAATACAAGAATACCCAAGTTCATACCCTACTCAAATCATGCTCACATAACCCATTTTCAAGCCAAAAGTTAAAGTATGCATAAACAAGAGTTTCATGGAGTTTTAACATCAAAATAATCAATTCAAACAAAGATAAATACATTTAAACCATTAGAACTTAAATACAAGAAGACCCATAGTAGAAATCAAAGTTAGAAGAAGTTTGAATTTAGAAACCCTTTTGAAAACCTTTTTGGAAGTTGGCTTCTTGAATGAAAAGATATTCAAGAATGAATACCATACCTTTAAGAGAAGGAAACCCACTAATTTTGATGAAGAAACGAGTCCAACTAAGACCTCATTTCCCTCCTTGAGCCTTCGCTTCAATGGTGACTTTGAGAGAGAGTTTTCTTTTTAGAGAGAGAGTTTGAATGTTGAAGTGAGGGTCTTGTCTAGGTCTAGGGTTTAAAACTAATTTAAGATAACCTAAAAATACTAAAATTATCAACCTAGGGTCTTAAAAGACGTGGGGTGTATTTACATAAAACACCCCAAGTTGGCAGCCACTTAACAGGCTTGCAGGTCTCACCGACGAGACCTTCACCAACGGACCGTCAGGGGGCCAACGGACCGTTGGTAGGGTCTTGTTGGTGGATACTTAGCTACAAATGGAGCATGGCCAATATTAACTCAATGGGCCAATCGACGCCCTAGGTAGACGGACCGTTGAGGGACCAACGGACCGTCCTTAGGGTCGTCGATGGCCACTGTTTTTGTTTTTGGCAGATTTTGCCCAAGTATTGGGCCCTTCATCTAGGGCACCTTGTGGGTCCTAGGTGGGGTCGTACCCGGACGTTAAACCCCTAAACTAAGTCATCTAGGTCTTAGGAACATCCAATGCAAGTTTCAAGTAAAACAACACACGTAAAACTTATCCAAACACACCAAGACATACAAGTATATTCCAAGGCATACCATCCAAACGTCATGGACGTTCTTAGTCGATTGAACTACAAACTTAACCAAACTTCACACACTGCCTAAGGATACTAAACTAACTCAGTTTAACTTTGAAATAAACTCAAGAAACAACCATGAGGCTCTAGTTCACCTTAGTTTGTTTTCGGGCATTTTTATATACCATGCAAAATATCTACCAGTGGCAAGTTTATATGAAGTTGTTTCAAAATAGAGACAAACTTACCAAAAAATTCATCCGCCTTTTGTTTCTTGAAATTGAAGGGAATTGAGGAGGTAGTTTCAGTATTGGTTGCAATCTTTCTTCTCGTGCAACAACCTCACTCTCCTATGGTTCACTCTCTTTACTCACAGAAACACTCTTTCTTTTCTTTGTAGCGAACTCCTCAAACTGAAAACCATTGTGTGTACCTACCGCATTTACCTACTTGACATTTGGATTAGTGTTTCCGGACAACCCTCCTTGCGGTCGTGAGTTCTAGGCGCTAGCAAACTGCCAGAATTATTTCTCCTGATTCTGTAGCTAGCTGATTATTTCTCATATCAGCAGCTAACTGAGCTTGATCAACCATAATCATTTTCAGCATCTCTTCCATGATCATGTTATTAGACTTCTTTTTTGGTTGCTCTCGTTTAGCCTGTGGTTGATACCCTTGTGCATTTTCTCGGGTTTATATTGATTTTGGCCTTGGTCCTGATATTGATTACATCCCAATGTGAAATTTGGATGGTTACGCTAACTAGGATTGTAAGAACTTTCATAGTTCTGTTGGCCTCCTCCTCGTTGTGCATTTCCTAAAAAATTCACAGAATTCGGATTTGCACCACATACCTCTGATCTACGATTACCACCCTCATAGATTTCACACCAAGTTGGTGGTTGTTGGACCACATTCACCTGAGAGGGTTGTTGTTCCAATGATATATTTCTTAAGTGAGTGTTCCTCATGTTAGGCATCACAAAAATCTGTGAAGTTAAGGCAGTAACTACATCTACTTCTAGCATACCTGCAGTTTTCTGTATCCTAGGTTTCACTCCTCCTCTGTTACATTTAGGGTTACCCTGTGAGATCCTATTCAGTAATGTAAATAGCTCAACATAAGTCTTATCCAAAGTCTGTTCACCTGCAACTGAATCTAAGTAAAGTTTTGGTGTTAGGCTCCAATCCTTCAATGAAGGTATGACCAACACCTCGTTAGCTTGATGATGATGTGGACAACTTATCAACATCATCATCGGTTTAAACCTGTCCAAATCTTGGTACAAGTTTTCTCCTCCTTTCTGTTTGAAACTTAAGTGTCGCTCCTTAACTTTGTTGTATTCCAGATGGGAAAAATCTGACAAGGAACTTCTGTGCAAGATCATCCAAGAGGTAATAGAGTTAGCGGGCTCAGAAATTAACCATCTTTTCGCTTCCCCAAGAAGAGAAAAAAGAATTAGAGTGAGCCTCACATAATCGACATTCACTCCTGCTGGAGTGTAAGTATCATTGATCTAGAGGAAATTCTTTATATAGATTGTTGGATCCTCGTGTGACATCCTACTTACTGATATGCCCATTAGTGTGCAATAGCTGCACCATACTCTAATTTAGTTCAAACCTCCCACTAGCTTCAGGTTTTGAATGCAAGAAGTCATATTGGTGGTACGTGGGATTGCAACATCTCATACTTTCATCTCAGCCATTACTGCAAGTTCCTCTTCCTTAACTCTTGCTACTGGAGATGTTGGTTCACTAGTAACAAGAGGGACTGGGTAAGTGAGTCTTATTTGCCTTCTCCTGTATTGAACGAATCTTTCCGGTTCAGCTAGGGGCTCTACCAATCCTTGATCGTCATCCAGTTTGGACTTTCAACACTACCTACAAAATGAATTTCTAAGATCAACTTGTCAACACTTGCTTTTAAATTTCAGAAATTAGAAAAATAAAATACTTCCTTATTCTAAAGTCCTCCAGCAGTGGTGCCAAACACTTGTTGTGCCCAAATTGCACAAGTAAGTGTACGTGATCGTTCAAGTATAAAGTGGCTCTTCTAAAGAGTTGGATATCGTACCCAGAAAGACTTACGATTAGAATTACTTAATCATTCCAATACTTTTAGCTAAACACAAGTGTTATTAAGATTTCAAGAGTGATTATTTTATAGTCTAGTAGTTCAATTTATATTATTTAAATTGATGTTAATTAACTATCGAATCAATGATCACATGGTTAAATGTATGATTATGGTTTCCCAATCTCTAATCGCCTACAACAAATGACAACCTAACTATATTGTTGAGCGAGGATAGGTTTGACAAAGTATTGAGAATTACGATTTCTTCTAGTATAGTGACCAAACATGCTTTCTAGGTATAACCCTATCATATATACAAATTAAACCTATTTATATCATTATCCTTATATCCCACGTTTTTAACGACCCAAAAGTACCCCCTAGAAGAAAGAGCATGTCACATTTAGGTCCTAGACCCTAGATGAGACCGACGTCGTTAACTTGTCAGAGGTCGCAGACAAGCCTCTTCTTAGCTTTCATCCCAATCATACAGTTAAATTTAGTGGAAAATTTAAAACTTTAGTGAAGTGTACTTAGACTTCATCTAATTGCATAAGAGTGATATACTAACGGCTCAAAATAAACAACCATCTATTAACAAATTGAACAATTGAAATGAAGAATTCATAATATCATTAATAGTTGCCAAACCGGCCTTTATATAAAAGACTGAACAAATGTTTGAAAGGAAACGCTAGGGCAACATCGGCTAGCTATTTCTAATCTACTAAAGCTAGAATATAAAGCGTAGGCATCCTCGAACTCAAGAGGACCTACCAAAGTCTGGAGGTACTAGTCCAAACAGCTTCGACTGATCTTCAATCTTCTTCAAGGACCTGCACCTATAAAAATAGTAATTGTATATGGGTTAGTACACACTTTTACTAAGTATGGGTGTATGCACATAAACACATAAGGACTATGCATGATCAAGGAAAGGTCTTCCTATAGCAACATGCCATTTGTGGAAAGTGAAGTCACTTCACTTTCCTAGTTCGTTATTTATGAATCATGCTATGAATATAACATATTTTCATGCATTTAAAGCACACAACTCATTTTCTATATGAACATGAGACCTTGGAATCATGAACATAATTTAGAATAACTCAAACAAAATTTAATATTTTTGCTCCCTTAGGCCAAGAGCTCCCTCTCCCGGACTTAGTTGATTTTTCAGTCTTTTCATCTTTCTGTTGTGTAGTTAAATGATCTCATTTGATCCTATGTTTTAATTACGAGTGCAATGATTCATTGTAGTCCCATACCTACAATGAATCAAGTAAGTAATCCAAAAGACTAGGGAAATGATTTGACTACTCTACTCACAAGTTGTTCTTTCCATTATTATTAAATTGGGCATGAAGTCTTAATAAGCCAATCTTTTATTATTTGCATAAAATATAGATACTGGGGTATATATTCATACTCTAATTGATGAGTCATTATGTTTTGATCTCTTTATTGGCATAAACCAATAACTATTAAATTTCATTCTTATCAAATAATGATGATTTGATATTCTTAGTTCACTTTGAACTTACATTTCTTCTTCTTTGATCTCATGTTCACTTTGAACATGCTAGGTTGACTTAGGATATTCTTTTAAGACTTACATTGGGATGTTTCTGTGCAATGACTAAGAATTACTTACATCATTACTTAGTCTAACCTTACCCTTTGGTCATCCTATCCGAACACCCCTCATCTTCCTAGTTCTTTCTTTCTTTCTTTCTTACTTTCTTTCTTACTTTCTTAAAGAAATCTTGAGCATTTAACCGACATAGACCATGCGAGCTAACATGAAATCCAATGTCTTCCTCATACCAAAAAGAGGTGGTTTAACGGCCAAAGTGAAAGCGAATACTCCCTAGCTTTGTTAGGTGGATCCACTAGCTAGTAACCTATGCTGGCGACATAGTTCGAAGACTAGGAGAATTTGGAGACCCTTATCCACCTTGGTGGTAGTCTCATCTCATGAGGCTTACATGTTCTTGCACAAGCTCATTTCTAGTCTATCGGTGCTTAGCTCAGATTTATTATACTTTACAACTTTTAGAGTTGACTCATACATTATGGAATCTTGCTTCTAGTATGAGGTATGCTTAGCTCAATGGATGACATGTCATCCCTTTCTATACTTCATGAAAGTGAACTTAAATCTTACATTATCATCATGGTGTTAATGAGACTTGTCTCACGATTTCTAACACCCTCTTATGTGAGTATCTTTAACATAATTACTTAGGTGCAAGTGAGACTTGTCTCACTTCCTTTAACACCCCATTCTAGGTCAATTTCATAACTCATAAGCTTTTAGTTATTTCATTACTCACCTTTATCTTGTTCAATGTTATTTGGTAGTCTTGTACCATTCTCTATGAAAGTTATAAGGACTTATTCAATGTGCTACTATGTTCACAAGTTCATTTAGATAGGGTATGTTGGGACTTGTCCCAATCATTGGCATACCCTAGGTTATGAGTTCATTGAGTTACATCTTGTCATGTCAATCTTTAACATGTATTTGGCCTTACAATACATTGGCCATATAAGATTGGTTGACTTAGTCATTGGGCAATTCTATTACATATTTTGGAAATAATATTGCTGGCCAATTTATTGGCATAAACCAAACTTTCACTAAACATTTTTCATGAGATTTTCATTAGCCAAGTCAATTAACTTCATGTATATACTATAGTAATCTCATCATGTTAAGCAAGCCAACTTTTAATCTTTGATTAGCCTATAAGAACAATTTAGTGCTTAGTTTGGCCAAGCTATAAAGTTGATTTGGCATTGAAGATTCATTAACTAGCTTTGATTCTCATTCTTATTTCTTCTTGGAAACATTGTATTCCAAACACTTATAAACATATCTACTGTAAACACACACAGTAATCTAAACTTTCATTCCTTCAGCAGTAAACTGAATTTAATAAACGACTTATAACAATATTTCATCTTCTCGAACACAATTAGGAATTACAATCTTTCTTATCTCATGTAATTGATACTCTAATCATGCACATCTAACCTATAGGTCTCATTCGACATTATAATTCAAAGAAACCTACACATAATGATCAGTTAGCACCATATACCAACAACATGCTCGAGATTTGCATTATACATACTACTAGAATCGGAAATAGAGAGAACTAGAGAGATGAACATTCGACAATTTCATTAGGAACAACCCTAGTTTTGGTTTTCTTGAATTCAAAACCTTTGAAAAGACTCCTGGGGAAAGGAATCCAAGAGAGAAAACCCATACCTTACTGTAGAATTGAATATACAAAGATCACTGTGTACTTTGCACGAAAATCTTGAAGAAATGCCTTGAAATCGCCTAAGGAGAACCGTGATTCTGTTTTTCTTATGTTTGCTCACTATTTTTCAGTCGTGAGTTTCAACGTGAGTCTAAGTCTTAGGAACTGAATATTGAATAATTTAACTTAGGTTAATTAACTTAATTAAATAATTCAATTAGCTAATTACCAAAACGCCCCTCTTAAATTGACCATGAATTTAAATTAATAAATTAAGTTGCTAATTTAATTAATTAAGTGACCTAGGGTAATTACTAAATTACCCCTAAGTCACTAGGACCATAACCAACCCCTTTGGGACATCCTAGGTTAGGTACTAGGATGTTTCTTTAGTTAGCTATTCGGCTATTGTCACCCGATTAGGTCTTAGGATTTTGGGCACACTAGTTAGTTCATTTTAGTTAGTCCTAGGTTAGTTATCTAGTTAGGTAAGTTAGTTAGAGCCTAGGATTGGCTAGGAAGCTCGGCGCCATGTGGCTTGACCCAACGCGTGTCGGCCCCCTAACCGCCCTAACTAATCGGTTGGGCTTGGTCTCTTGGTCTCTCGACCGGTAGCACATGTGTTGCCGTGCACTTTCCTAACCGTGCACTCTGTCGTTGCACTTGGAAAGTTCACTTCTTGTCCCAAGGATCCTCACTATGTCCTTGGGCACTGCTTAATCTACATGATCATGTGCTATGGTACCTAGGTTTGACACTTGGATGCCTCGTACCTAATGTTTATAAGCGATGAAAATAAAAATTTAAGCTTAGGGTCTTCATTGCAGGTACAATTCCTAACAAGCTTGGATTGGAGCATTTGAACATCAAACGGTATTTTAAGTTACTTGTTAATACATAGAAATTGGCTAACACCCTTAAGACAATATTCTCTAACATGCCCAATATTACTCAATATTGGGCATTGGGATGCCTATTTACCCCAATACATATTCTTAAAACTTAATAAACTCTTCACTAGACAAGTACATTTTCTGGAATGTTACAGAGCCCTCTTAAGTCGCCACAAGGCGTACTTCACCTCACGGAGGTCTTGCACAAGCCTCTTAGCTATCATTCATTACATAATTATGAAAAGTAGTGCGGAATTAGAACTTTTCACAACAATATAAATAAGAAAACTCTTTAATAAAAGACTAAGGAACAAGACTCATCGTGATAAGACAACTTAAAGACACATCTTAAATATGTTAGGGTAACGACCCTTTACATTGAAAGAAATATAAATATGTCTTATACAAAGTCTTAAAGAAGAAACATAGACTATGTCCTCAAATATATGAGTACATACCAATCTTGAGAGAGTTGACTTCCCAAGCTTTGCCCTCTAACAAACCTCCACCTGTCTTCAACCTATACTATATAAAAATAGATGGGGTTAGTACAAACATTGTACTAAGTATGGCATTGTGCAAAAATCATGCAAAATGTGACATTTTAGTTGAAACATACTAGTCATGCTATTTTGATAAAAACCTTCATGAATCAAGTCACAAAAAATCATGTAAATCATCATTTAGCACATAAGGTAAAACTTTCATTTTTCTTGACACAAAGTCATACTTACAGTAAACCCATTTTATCATATAAACTCTTCCTATCCCAAGTTATCCTAAGACTCACCTAGGTAAAACATGAAGAGATCGCCCATACAACCTCTTCAATACATACTTAAGTGATCTTTAAGAATACGAAAGATAAGCATGCTTCACTTCATTTAACAATCAACATTCAATACTAAAGACACTAGAGGAACATACATGCATTTAGTAAACTTCACATAAAGACCATTCTCCAAGACAACCCCAAAGTTACACTTAGTGCAATGTGAAAGTAGCATACCATATTACTACTCCCACCTTAGCGCTCCTTGATAATTCCCTTAGACTAGTCACATCACAATCATCATATGCATATCTTTCATCATACAACACATAATATCAACATTCCTTCTTAACATTAGGCATAAAGTCACATTACTTCATTTACATCATATAATGACCCATTCATACATTTTCATATAAGGACACACCAAGAATCCCTCCAAATATCTACTTGTGCAATGGATAGATAACATCCAATTCCACCACCTACCCTAAGTAGTACACCCTTAAGAAGACTTAGTTCATTTACATTCATTTGTAGGGACTAGCCTTAACCGACATAGACCATGAGAGCTAGACATGAAATCCCGGTATTAAAACCTACCAGATGGATCATACTCTTTCCTAAGGTAGGGTCATACTCTTTAGCCTTTACATGGATCTTCACTATCAATACCTATGTGGGCGCATAGTTAAGGGATAAGGAGATTGATACTAAGTGACTCATTCTCCACTGACAAGGAAAATTTCTCTCAAGAGGTACATTGGATACATATCTACTCACGAAGTGTACCCACCCCTTCTTAAAATCCTCTCGGTGCTAAGCACAACTCCCCCATAGATTCTTAAACATTCATATACTATAGGTTAAGGGATAACTATTTAGTACCACATCTCAACTACCGTAGAGTACTTATCCCTAGAGGTTACTTTTGAATACCACATCTCAACTCACAAAGGGTATCCAACCTCCAACATATCTTAGGAAATCTCTTTAGAATAGAGAGGTTGCAACTAAACACTTTATCTCAACTCACGATGAGTGTTCACCCCAAAATCCCCCTTTGCATTACTAGAGTTCTTTAGGAATAGTAGAGAATGGTCTAGACACTTCATCTCTAGTCACGAAGAGTGTCTACCCTACAATCCCCCATTTCATTCATAACATCATTCATACATTCAAAGTGTGTGTGTGTAAGAACATGTGAGCACACCTTTCACATAATCACCATAATCCATAACATTGTCTTCTAGACATCCTCATACCCACATTCATCATAATTCACACACTATCATGCTTCATATATACATATATTTCATTTAGACATAACCTCTTCAAGATACACATTTTCAACTTCCTAAAACATATCATGCATATACATCAAAATCATCACTTCACTTCACATACTATTCCTTCAAGGACATACTCACAATACAGATACTTATAAAGGTTCATATATTTCAAATAAACACCGCCACCAAAGGTGGACCATACCACTCAAGATTTCTTCAATAAAGACTAAGCAAGATAGAACATTTTACCCTTCATCAAAGCCTTTACCACCTTTTCTCAATATCTCACAAAATCGAGATAAATAAGCATAATAAGGCAGTAAATATTCACCATACAACATCAAGAAACACAACCCTAACATTATCTAAACATGTACACTAAACCCACTCCATAAGCGAAAAGTTTAGAATATGCATGATCATGGGTTAATTGGGGTTTTGATTTTGAAAATCATCAACTAACATTGAAAATAACATATTACACTCATTAAAACGTCTTCATGCAAAGACCCGTGCTTAGAATTCAAAATAGAAGAATTTGGAGTTTGAAACCCTTTTTTCGTAAACCTTTGAATGGGCTCCTTGAATGAAAGAGCAATCAAGAATGAACTACCATACCCTAGATGAAGAAAGCCCACGAAATTAGGGTTGGAAACTTGAAGAATTTAATCTTCTTCCTTGGATCTTCAAGTTCACCAATGGAGGATTCAACTTAGAGAGAGAATTTAGAGAGAAGGGAGAGCATGTAAAATTTTTGGATTCTCATTGAGGGTTTTGGTTTTTTACTAGGGAAATGGGTGTATGATGACCTAAAATCAATATATAATACACCGCCAAAATACCCAAAACACCCCTACATCAATTGGACCATTTTAGACATGTCAAACTTAACTTAAATTTTCAGGGTTATCGTTGGGAAACAAGTCCGCCACGCAGAGCTGTTATTACAAGATCTTCAAAAATAAATTTTGAGACAATAGAGTCCGCGACGTGGACCAAAAGGTTGGCCCTTGGTGAACCAATTCCACGACGCGGACTAGTTTCTCCTTAGTTCATTTTCTTGTTGCCTTGGGAAGCTTGTTGGACAAAGGTTGGGTCCTCCTCAAGAACCCCTAGTGCGGTCCTTGGGGAGTCGTAAATGGAAGTTTTGACCCTAAACATGCCCCTATAGATTCTAGGGTCATCATTACTTATTATAGACTCCAAAAAACACATAAAAACACATACGACATACAAGGACACACTAGCGCGCACACAAGGCTAGTTTCCAAACGTCTTGGTCGTCACTTGCCCAACTCTACAAACTGTCTTCTAATGCTAAAGTGCATTACTTTAACAAATTATTAACTCATGAAGAACATGTGAATATCTAGTTTGAACTATTTCATTTTGAGGTTCGTTACAATCCTCTTATTCCTTTCCTAAGTTAGTTCATACGATGTGTTTATTTCAATGTTGATTAGGAACAAAATACAAAAACTAAGAACACAAGAAAGATTCATATGATAATCGATAATAACCAATGAAAATTCAATAAATTACAATCATCATGTAGCTATAACCCTAGAACTAGGGTATTTAGCTAATGATAACGATAGTTTCGATCAAGAAATGCTTAATTATCATGATGAGATCAAAATTAAAAAAGTTTAGGGAAGAACCCTGTCACGCCTCAAAACCCATTAAGACGGACAGGCACCCGATGCCCTAAAGGCCCGAGAGAACCAACCTACAACCTGTTCTTACTGAGCATATACTATAACAATTGAGACAAGTTAACTTTGGATGCAGCGATACAAACCAACGTAAGTAGGTCCAAAAGTTATATACAAGACTTGGCCGTTTAGACCACAACTCCTTAAGACACAACTGAACCATGTACATACGTCTACAAAGCCTCTAAAAGATAGAAGACTAGAGTAGGTCGGGACAGTCCCCGCCTTACCCTTAACTACGATACAATACCAAACGAATTTACCAAGGACTTAATAAAGCTCCGAATCAACTTGGAGCTCACCAAAAGTAGCAGAATTTCGAGTGCTCCTACTGAGGAGGTCTACTAGCTGGAGTACCTGAGCCTGCAGCATGAAATGCAGCGTCCCCAATATGGGACGTCAGTACGAAAAATGTACTGAATATGTAAGGCAAAAAGTATATGTAATACAAGGCACAAATGAAATCAAGTAGCAACATATGAGTGCATAGATTAGGAGAGAAGACCACCTTTGCTTACTCTTGTGGAATCAAGTAAGCTACATTCTTTTCTTTACCTTCTTTGTATGTTATAATCTTTGTTGGGCATGTGATACAAGTGACCAGCTGATCAGTGGTAGAAGAGGATGACCCATGCTAGGCGTATTAACCCCTGGGATGCGGTCCTCATAATTACACAACTTGGGATCGGCCCATGCTAGGCTTTCGCCCCTGAGCTGCCACCCTTCTATACCAATAGGGATCGGCCCATGCTAGGCTTTCGCCCCTAAGCTGCCACCCTTAATTAAATAGATTTCTTCACTTAGATTCTTTAATCTTTGAGATTATTGTTAATCAGTTCATAACTCTTTTGAGATGTTAGTTTGGATAATCGTAACATTTTGAGATGTTGATTTGGTGGTCATAATCATCTTGGAGACATGAAATTACGGAACAGTAGTGGAATACATGAAAACAATACTTTGAGGCAGTAACAATGACATAAGGAGCTATGAAACATCAACACCTTACTTTAAGACCTTAATGGCACAATGGACTTCAATTGGCTTAGGAGAAGGATTCATCAAACTTTCTTTTGCAAATACCATTTCTATAACAGCACAAGGGAAAATTACACAAGTATAGAGTAGTGAACATATAATGAAGTAGTTCCATGTACTTAGAATGGGGAAAGAAATATTGTTAGCTATTTGGAGATAGTACGCTGCCACCATGCTTTCTTTTCTAGAAATAGAACTTATGAGAATCACTTCATTGATATTAATTGCAGGTGGCAGATTTCATGCCAAAAGGATATATAATCGAATAGCCTTACATACCTTATATTTATGACCAATACCACTATCACGATTCAGCCTTCCTTATTGGGTGCTAATCTACAACATAAGTCATGATTAAGCTAACATCAGCAGCTAATCACAATAAGGTTCTCCAAAACAGTAGCTAAAAATATTTGATGGAAATCAGGCCCATACAACCCTTACATAAATTGTGAACCACCACACCCTTCCTCTACACATTAATACAACTTCAAACATCATTTCCAGAGATACCCAAACAGCCCTCAACAACAATATTCATAAGGCAGCCACTAACAATCTCAAATCTTTCAGCATAATAGGAGAATATTGACTCAAAGATTTATCATCATCCATGAATTCTTGATAAATATACACAAAATTCTCCAATCCAAACATGATCAAAGAGAGGAAAACAAATGGGTTGAAGTCTTACCTTAATTCTGGAAATTTATCCTCTAAACTTGTACTTCAAGAATTCAAACTCTGCTTCAAACTTCTTACTTGAAAATGAGACAGCACTCAAGAATCCCTAAGGTGTTTTAGGGCTGCTTATTGAGGCCAAGAGAGACCAAGAAAGAAACTTAAGAAAATCTGAAATTTTGCAAGTTCAAAATGGAGAATAAGACTTGATCCTTATCCTTTGAAAAAGGAGGTGTTATGACCGACACTCTTGACCAATTTTGGGCCATATAATGTCAAGTAGGTGCCCCACCTGCTTGTCCTTTTAACTTGGGCCCTTTTGGACTTAATATTATTGGACCTTGGCTGTCCATTTTTCCTTTGTTCTTTTAATCAGCTTGGGACAGATTAGTGCAAGTAGGTGGTACACACTTGGCCCAATAACATGGTAAAACAAATCTAAGGAGGTCATCTACTTACTTAGTTTCACTTGGGCTTTATCCATAATGGCCAATTGGCAGATTTGGCTGTTGGGCCTTCTTTCATTCACATTTTCTTTATTAGGTTTGGGCTCCAAATGAGCCCCTAAATATAAGCCTAAATCTGGTCAATCAAACTTGGGCCCTTTAACTATAATATAGATCAAGTAGGTGATGCAGCTGCTAGCTCAATTACCACCTTACTATAATTACTTAAATACTTTCCATCGGAGTTAACTTGCAATACATATGCTAAAATGTGCAAGGCATTACATCACCTTCCAAGCTAGTTTAAACAAACACTAATCATGTAAGAAACATGATCCCTCACCTACACTATAAGTATAAGTCAAGTATAACATGAATAGAACTACCACATACAAAAATACAGGCCGTTACATCCTTCCCCCCTTGGAACATTAGTCCTCGAATGTTAGCATGGTTGTGCGGCCTAAACAAGTTCAAGCCTAAGCTAGTACTACTATTAATCACATTGAACATATAGACTTATACTTACTTGTCAATGCCTCCACTAACATTTTGATCATTCCCACTAGTGTGGAAGAGGTGAGGATACTTCAATTTCATTGCTTCTTCTGCTTCCCATGTAACTTCTTCTACTTGTTGGTTTCTCCATAGAACTTTTACAGAAGCTACTTCTTTATTCCTTAACTTCCTAACTTGTCAATCCAGAATAGCAATGGGTACTTCTTCATATGTGAGATCTCCTGTAACCTGTACATCTTTAGTAGGA
>JABWTJ010000580.1:0-231328 GCA_016801875.1 Solanum sitiens
CACACAATCAAGGAGAAACATCTATTTCACATAATCAAGAGATTCACAACACAACAAGAAACTAGATTAGATTCTATAACTCATCATGCTATAAAACTCACATCCTTCAATCCAAATAGCAAAAACTCATTTAATATTCATTATCATACTTATACACATCAGTTCTAACCACATTACAACAATTTTTGACCAAAGAACAAATTAGTCAATTTTTGAAAAATGTTACAGTGAGCAGAATCCCTGGCAACTTTACAGTGAACATGCTTCATAATCTAACAATGCAACACTTAAGACATTTCTTATAAATGCTCAACAAACCAATCTCATATAACCATTTAGACATGCTCACTATTCATCTCTATAAAACAATTAGCAACCTACACTAGATGCACATGAATCATGAGGAATATCATGCATGAAAACTCATTTTCTCATTCAACAAAACTTCAACCAAAACATACAGATCATAAGGAGAATGTTTGGAATTCATTTTTTCCCGCAAAAGACTCCTACATAAATTAAGTTACTAAGAACTCTTTGTTTTAGGCTTGAACAAACACATAAAGAAAGGTTAAGGATACCTCACTCCCAACAACCATAATTTTTACCATACTCCCCCACTTAGGAGAAACCCATTCTAAGGTCAACATAACATCTACTACAAGGAACTCCCTCAAGGCACCTTAAACCTTACTAATACTTTCTCACCCAAAGTTTAGCTCATGAGAACTAAAGACTCTCAAGGGTTCAACCATCTAACCACTACATCCCTCTTACTAGGAGAAACTAACCTTTACTCTTTCTAATCTCTTCAACTTCCTTTCTATGGTTGGGTCTTAAAAAACTTCAAACCATCTCAACAACCACTCCTTCTCATTTATAAATCTACACCTTACCATTCTTTCCAACTACACTACCTTTCAAAAGGTAACCAAACCAACCTAAGGTCATCAACATCATCTTTTACACCTCATCTAACAAGTCATATCTCATCTTTTCTCTCCCTCAACCTAATCTTCATAAAGTCACACTCAAATGACCACACACATAAGGGAGACAAGGGAAAGAAACCATATACAAAGCTCTTAGGCATGATTTGATGAATGAAGAAGTGAAATTTTTCCTAGCACCCAATAGCCTCCTATTCATAATGTAGCGCGCTTCACATTATGAACAAGACTCTACTAGATGTGGTTCATGAGACAACTAAGACACTCCCAAACCTTATGCTCTGATACCAAGTTTGAACCGACCCACAAGTACACCCTAGAAGTTAGAGCATCCTTGAGTCGCCACACGACAAATGAGACTTCAAGAAGTCTCACTTGAGCCACTCGTATCATTCATTGCATGATAAACATCTAAAATGAGTAAGAATTTAAAACTTTCTTCACACACGAAGAACTCTTTCTATAATCAATACGCAAGCGGAAGACTTTCATTAAAACATTAAACCTTTACAACATCTCATTGAACCATCTAAACTTTGGAGTATACAACACTTGGGACTAAGCCCATACAAGACATAATATAAATACTAAGACATAAAGTAAAATATGGATATTGTCCTCCAATCAATGAGGACTCACCAATACTTCATCTTCAACGCTTAGAAACCTATCCATCCTCCATGGCATATCAAGACTTCCAATTCCCTACACTTTAGTCAAAAAGGAAAAAGAAGGGGTTAACACATTAGATTCACCAAGTATGGAAGCCATGCAAAAACCATGAAAAAAAGGACATTTAGTAAATAGCATTCTTTTCATGAATTTTGATTAAAACATCATACTATAAGCATAAGAACAACATTTCACACCTTAAGAACACATAAGAAATCATTTAAGCAATTATGCACATTTTAAGAACCCTTTCTAGTGAACTACTTCACTGTACAGTGAACTCCTTCACTGTTACAGTGAAGTTCCTTAATGTCACCTTAGACATTAGTTAACATGTAACTCCCTCACCGAGAGCTATCCTAATACTCACTTAAGTATGACAAAGAGATACCGCCCATACACCCTCTCTAGGCACACCTAAATGATCCTTAAGACCACCTATAATGAGGTACACACACTTACAATACATCAAGCACTTGTATATGAGATCCTTCTACCAAAGGTGATTCTAAGGTTCACTTGAGTGAGTTGTATAGAGACCGCCCATACAATCCCTTTCACACACACTCAAGGGATCCTATAGACTACCTAAGATAGAATCATTCTCACTTAATACAATAGAATTCATAGAATATGACATTTTCCTTTCAAAGGTTATCAAAAGACCTACTCAAGTAACTCAAGAAGAGAATGACCATAATTGACCTCTTCAAGATTACCTAACTAATCCTTAAGACTTGCCTAAGTTTGGATCATGTCTACATAATCAACCATCTTTCCTAACTAGAGTCATTCTTAAGACTTATCTAAGTAAGAGATGAAGTGACCATTCCCATGCCCCCTTCATACCTTAACTAGACAACCCTTAACTACTCTAGATAAGTACTTATTCATTTAACATGCTTTCTCAACTTAATTCATTACATCCCTTATTTAAATTAGGAGACATTCATCACATAAGGACATTCAAGTAATGGTCTTGAACAAGACCTAGGGACTCTCACTAACATCTTCAAAGCCTATTGTGCAATGTCTAGATAGCGTTCCATACCATCATCTAAACTTCATAGACTTCTCCAATACTAGTAGGGTATCCCACATGATGAGAATAGACAATAATCGACATAGACCATGGTAGAAAATCATGGAATCCGGAGTTGTAACCTACTCTGATGGAGGGTGTTCTACTTGCCAATTGTAGAACATGGACACACCCCATGTAGGCACATGGTTCGGGAATATGAAGGGCTTACTTTGTACTTTAGACTCATCCTATAACTAGATCTACTTCCCTTACCATACTCACTCAGTGCTAGCCTTAGTTCTCATAGAATATTTCACATTAAAGGTTCATACAAAGGGGTTCCATATCAAGTTCATAACCCAATCACATTCACCCTACCAAAGAGGTCCCCTAGGGCTGCCTTACAATGGAGACAAGAAGCTCATAACGACTTTCCTAAGGATTGATATGATGTCGTTCCAGCCAACCAACCTTAAGTCCATCATTCATCACAAGAAGGATACTATTACGACTTTCTACTTCAAGTTTCATAACCTTACCACTAGGTTTAAGGTTTCAAATAAATGACCTTCTTAGAATCATTCAAGGTCTCACATATCATTCATAAATTCAAGACTAATAGGCTTTAGCATCCTAAGTCAAGACATCTCATATTCATATTCACACATGTATCAAGTAAGGGACACAAGTCAAGCAAGACAAGACACAACATCCTTCACTTTCGCACATATTACATATTATTCTAGAAGCACCTAGGAATAACCATTATCATCTTTAAGTCATCCTATACACTACTATACATCATCAATATAGTCAACATAGACTCATATAGTCAAGTAGGAATAATCATGTATCAACTCTAAGACTACACACATAAAGACATAGTCATAGTCTAACATGATCACCTAACATCAATAGAAGAACACATACTTTCACATTACTTCACATATAGGTAGATATGATCATACTTCACATAATCAACTACACAAATCATCATAATACTTCAAGTAGTGCCGACAAGGCCATGATCATCATAATACATAAAATAACACCGACAAGGCCACATCATTCACATAACACCTCCACCATAAGTAGACCATACCAATCACACATAATTCAAGAGCTAAATTACAATATCATACATAATATTAAGAGAGTTAGGGCAGCATACCACCCATTTAATCTCACCACATCAATCAAAAGTTAACTCATCCAATTCGATACCATAAGGCCCTTACCCATGACCATGAATCTCAATTTAATACAATAACCATAATACTTCAATGAATCTAAGTCAATACAATATAGATATATTAATCTAAGACAACCTATACATTGAATACAATTCTTACATCATTCAATAGCCCATAGAAAACTACACTAGAATCCATAAGCATTAAGTCAATATCAATTCAATAAGCTAAACATTCAATAGATATAAGAATATACAATATCAATTGATCAAATTGAAACAACCTATAAACCATACAATCATAATCTATACATGAATCAAAAGCCCATAACAATCTACACATGAATTCATTAATATCAAAGCATGATCATATAACCCATATTTTAGTCAAATTTAGAGATTTGACAAGGTCAAGGGTTCATGGAGAATTTCATTAGAAAACATCAATTATACGTCAATAACATCATATCTTAAGGTTTTGAAAACGTTTCATGCAAGAACCCAAGACTTAGAGTAGAAATTGGACTTATTATCTTTTTAAAATCTTTGAAAATCATCTTTGAAATTGGGTCTAAGTTGATATCAAGCCTTAGACTAAGAACTCCATACCTTATTATAAGAACCCAATGATAATTGAAGAAGAATCTCCATTGAAGATCCATCTTCAAGCTCCATCTTCACTTTGAGCTCTCATGGAGGTTTTTGGAGAAACTTTAGGAGGGTAAGGGTTTTGATCTAAGAGCTAGGGTTTAAATGAGAGTTTAATTACTTATATACTCTTAAAATATCCATAAACACCTAAAACAATCGTCTTCCTATTTTATAAGACTTGGGGTGAATTTCCCAAAAAAACCCAAGCCTTAATAGAAAAGCTGGCAGTTTACACAGCACCATCGACGCCCAGCATCGACGGTCCGTGGGTGAGACCACGCCCCGTTAATGGGGTCTTGTTGGTTGCTCCTGCAACTCCTCAACCTGGAGGCCACATGGATCCATCGACGCCACCCATCGACGGGCCGTCTCCTGGTCGACTGGCCATCGTTTGGGGCAGTCGATTGCCACTCTCTGGCAGTGTTGAGCTCCAAGTTGGGGTCCTCCTTCTAGGGCCCCTTGTGGGTCCTTGGTGGAGTCGTACCCTGACGTTAAACCTCTAAACACGTATGTCTAGGTATTAGGAACATCTCCAAACAATTTCAACATCAAACAAGCGACGCAGCATGCTAAAACACATCCAAACTCACAAGGATGTCTAAAGGCTATCTTTCGAACGTCACCGGATGTTCTTGAACGTTTGACCTCCAAACCTCACGAAACTTGACACACTGCCTATATACACCATAATAACTCATTTTAAGGACCTCATAACTTCATGAATCACACAAAAACACATAAAACACATATGAGGCACATAGGTGACTTAGTCGTCGAACGTCTTGGTCGTCCCTTGACGTTTGACTTCCAATGTACCTAAACTCTTAGACACTGCCTCTATACAACATTATAGACAAATTTAGGACCTTAGAATATCAAGACAACCATGTTAGGCTCTAGATTCACCTAAGTTATTTTCGGGATCTTACAAAATCAAACCCAAATATATGTCTAATCTTCTTGGGGTGGTGGATCTACTGGCACATATACAGCACATTACAAATTTATAGATGAGCGATATTTGGTGTATGACCACACCAATTGCTACAGAGAGTATTTATAATAATGAGTCAGTTTGAGATGAACAAGTGATGCAACATATAAGATTGTATTACCCAAAATGGCAGTGCGCAACTTTGTTTTCATAATTAGTGTTCTTGCTATCAATTATGGACACTTAATTAATGACTCAAAAAGGTTATTTTGATATGAATATGAACTACATGATGTTCAATGTTTGTTACAATTGATAAGTAATAATCATCAGAATCTTGGGACGTAAATTCCTCGGCATTATCAAGATGAATAGATTTAATGAGATAATCTGAAAATTGCGCTCATAAAAAGTTGCACTTTGAAAAATCTTTCTTTCTAGGGAAGCGCCACATATATCCCCATGTATACGTTATAAAATTGAGGGTATTCAATGTTAACTTTCATTGGTGATGGCCTAGTAATGAATTTTCCTTGACAACAAGCACCATATGAATGCTCCGCACTTGTAAGAATCTTTAGGTTCTTTAACTGATCCCATTTGAAATTTTAATGATTCGTCTCATCATTATTGATCCAGGATGACCTATTCGGGCATGCTAAAGTACAAAAGTTCTTAAATTGGTGACTTCTGATTTTCCATAGAATTTTCAATTGTACTTATGTTTGCGTAGTACAAGGTAGAAGACAAAGTTGGTAATTTCTGCAACACATATTTCTGGTTAAGACAATGTTGGTAATACCAAGATATTCAACCTTCATTCCATTTATTGTCTAAATATGATATTCATTTTGGCGAATATCTTTAAAACTAAACAAGTTTCTTGGAGATGTAGAAGAGAACAATGAATCTTCTATAACAAGTTTTGTCCTCTTAGGTAGAAATATAGTATCTATCCCGGATCCTCAAATCATTTTGAATTACCAAAAATTGTTGTGACATTTGCTTTTCTTCTAAGCAATTAAGAAAAGTATTATTCATATTTGAATATGGCATCTGTTGTTTCACTATAAATTGCACAAATGTCTTCATGGTTTGATCGTTGATCTAAATAAAATTTTAGGATTATTATATGTTCTTCAAGATAAAAGATACAAACACATTAAACATTATAATATTATTACTCAGCAAAGCCTTACACAAATTTTATTCATCTACAAGACTAGGAAAACATATTCATACTAGTCCATACAAACACGGAAAGAAATATATTTAGATTATTACAAATCTATCACCTAGCAGGTGATTATTTTTCCTTCAAAATTTTCAAAGAAATCTGCTACATCTAGATGCATTGGTTCAACATTATCTTTAGAAATAAAATTTGTTTCTGAATTATATTTCATCTCCTTCAGTGAAGCTTGATAGAGCTCAACCAGATGCCTTGGCGTACGACAGATATGTGAGCAATGTCCTTTCCCACCACATGAATAACATTTGTTGTCTAAATTTTTCTTCTACAATACTTCATACTTTTCATCCTTCTTTTTACACTGCTATTGGTGAAGGTTCTTGTTTGGTGAAAGATGATACCCATGATAAATGTTTCTTCCTCGACCACGACCACGATTGGGCCATGACCTTTTCCACGCTTAGATTGGTAAAAATTTACCGTATTCACTTTAGGAAATGACATATAAACAGTAGGTCGAATTTCAATATTTTTCATCAGTAAGTCAATATGTTGTTTAGCAACAAGAAGATGTGAAATTAATTCAAAATATTTGTTGAATCTCATGTCTCAGTATTGTTGTTGTAGGAGCTTATTTGAGAAAGGAAAAGTGAAACATGTTTTATACAACATATTATGGTTAGTGATATTTTCTCCACATAATTTATTATAAGATAATTTGAAACATGGAAGAATTATACTCATTTATTGTAACACCCAGATTCCAAAAAGAAAGAAAATTATAGTTTTTGGCTAGTGTCTACATCTACGGATCCCATCTATGGATCATATAGACGCTTTATGGGCCGTAGGTAGTGGAAAAAATAATTTTAAAATTCAAGTCCTAGCACCCTTTTGACAGTTCAACAGGACGGATCATCGCTCCTTCGACGATTCTTAGGTAGGTCTCGTAGGTCACTACAAACTTAGTAAGATTTTAAAGCTCAAAGTTGATTTCTATGGTTGGAATGTATGGGAAGTAGGTAAACCTACAAACCATTCATTGGATCGGTCAAAAGTGGCTCAATTTTAAGGTCTCAATAACCCATCGATGATTGGCCAGTATGGTCCATCTAAGGACGTACGGACCGTAGGTCCAACCATCGATGGGGTTAGACAATTATTTTAAGAGGAGCTTTCTAATCGTTTACTAATAATTTTAACTCAATACTATGTCATTTTATATTCTATCCTAGACCCTATGTAAACACTTTAAACCCCCAAATCACCTAATTGAAATCATTCTCCAAAATTTCTCACATGTTGATCAACTTCTTCCCCAAATTCGTCTCTCTAATGCTTGAAGAAGAAGTAGAGGGTTTCAATACCAAATCTCCAAATTTATCATTGATTGTAGGTTGTTGACATCAAGGTATGATATTCTTAACCTATGGAGTCCTTTCCTCTATAGGTTTATTATTCTCCAATTCTTCAAGCTAAAATCTCTAATTTAAGTTAGGGTTTTACTCAATCTCATGAGTTCTTTTCAGTTATGATGTAATTGATTGTTTTATGTCTTTCTATGCATCAATTGAGATAATTTCATATTTTAAAGTTTGTCACGACCCAAGGTACGCTAGGCGTAACATGGTGTATAGGAGTCTAAGAGGCCCCACACAAGCCACTTAGCATTCATAACATAAGAAATAGAATGAAAAGACTTAAAAGATAATTTCAATAAATGAAATTGTATAAAGCAAAGTGGAAGTCTAAATACTTGTCTCATTATCTGTCTAGCACATAAGAATGATATTGGGCATATCTCATACATCATGTTCAAAACTGCAAATAGGAAAGAAAACTTAAAACAATTAATATCCGTGCTCGACGTATGAGGACTCATCAAAGCTCGCAATCTCTCAAATCAACCTTTAGCCATGGAACTTAGAACCCTGATTGTCAGACTCTACATTTGGGGGAAATGTAGGCAAAAATATGTGTTAGTACAACATATGTACCAAGTATGCTAGCCATGCATATAAGCATTTAAATTATGCTCAAGTTGGACATTTCATGACATGCAATGACCAAGCTAAGACATGATATAAAAGGTTTAGAAAACATTAGTCATAAAACATTGTCAATGCAAGCTAACATCTTTAAAATCATTGAACACATATAAGATATTTCTTGAAGTAATCTTAGTTAATTATTATTATGGGAAGTATCCTTAACCGACATAGAGACCATGTCAGCTATAACATGATCCCCCGATGTCTTCCACGTCGAAAAGGGTTGTCCTACTTGCCAGTACCATGAGCTTCTAGCTACTGTGGATCCGCTAGCTAATGTCTATTTAGAAAATCATCCTATGGGGGCACATATGTAAGGGATAAGTAGATTGCTTCTAGAAACCCGACCTCTACTCACGCGAGAGCTTCCATCTCAATATCCTTTCAGTGCTTAGCATAAATCTCACGGAATAGTCATCTTTTACTTGTTCTTATTATCCATGGAATGACATGTTATCTTGACAATCCAAGCTAGGTCATAAGTCATCCATTGAAAGGTATGATAAATAACCAAACCAACCTAGGTTTCATTAGGATAACACCTTATCTTTTATTCATTTAGGCGAGATGACCTTTCAACCTTAGCACTACAAAAAAATCAGCATTTAGCGACTGACGAAATCCGTTGCTAATCTATGTTATTCCGTCGTTAAATCGGATTTGCGATGGATTATTGACTGTTGCTATATCGCTCGTTAGTAATCTCTTAGCGATGAAAAAATGAGTTTTGCCATTATACTTATATCGCTTCTTGCTAATTTCATAATTGATTTCATCATTTAAAATAAATTTGCGACGAAAAATCCGTCATAAAATATTCTGTTATTTGAGCCAGCACATTTTTTTTGTAAATTATTTCATTTATTTATTTTAAATATACACTGATGAAATAACTAAATTAACAATTACTAAATACCTCTAAAATAATAAAAACTCATATAAATTAATATTTAGAGGATTCAAATATTCTACAGATGATAAGGCACATAGATATTCTTCTCTTCTTTTCTCCCCGGGTAGCTTGGTAACATGTTTCACATTGATCAATATAAGATTGAGAGGTTGTTCTTTCTAGTAATATTTCTTCAATTTTTTTCTGTAATAAATTGAGATAACGAGAAAACATAAAGATTAAGAATAAAATTATAATGGAAGGAAAATACAGAAACACACATAACTTTTAGCTTAATTAAATGTGGTAATAATTTTTTAGACAACTTATAGTACATTTAAGCTTATATGTATCAATGATGGTGCAGAAAAACCAACTCAATAGTTCCATCTAAAAAAAAAGTAACTTAATAAATTCAAAATAAAGAAAACTACTGAAGTGTCTAGCATGGAGTATTTTCCTAGAAAAAAACAAAAGATGAATATTTACCATGAAATATTATCAATTTTATTGTCAAATAAATTTTCGTCAACCCTACAGAATAAATAACACATCTAGAATTGAAGACCACAATGATTGAAAGCAATTATTAAGTTATTCACATGCAAATTCATTGCAACAAGTGTAAACTAAAAGCAAGTTAAAAATAAATTCAAGGACATGTCAAATAGAACCATTCTATCTCCTATTGCAGTATCCCCTCTTCATCAGAAAGACTTGGTTTATACAGGGACTCAAGAAGCATCACAAGAGAAATGTATGGCATACTTTTTCTTTCTGATAACTGTATGCATCTACAGTCAACCATTAGGACCAACTGCAGCATTCGAAGTTCGGGAATAAGGGGCCCAGACCCATACTACTCTCCAATTAAATGTTAGGCTTAGTTCACATGGTGTAGAGCTCGAACCTAGACCTAGGTCACAAGTTCCTCGTCCTTTGTCACCTGAACAAAGCATGGGAGCATTTGTACATCATACCTCTACATTCAAAAACTAAAATAATCCTCAAATTCAGCAGAAGGCTTCGTGAATAGCATTTGACTAACGAACAGAGCCACCATTGTGCAGAACTAAAGAACCTGTCAAGGTCTTCCTGTTTAATTAAATAAATATACTTTTAGGTTCATTGAAATCTCCACATCCTTCTGGTGGCTGGATATGGGATGAAATACTTTCAAATTACATAGATGGTCAACATTTCATGTGTTAAACAAAACAAAAATGAAATTATGCTAATTTCCAATTACGCTTAATGCATTTCAGCAAAGAAAGAATGTAACGGTAGAATATACATATTCTTACTCTAGATGTCAATGCAATGGGGTGAGCTCTAGAAGTTCCTATCATAGTTTTGCGTGATTCTATCTCCAGAGAAGGAAAAAGAGGAATGTTTGGAGGTGTTAGAAGCCTGAAACAGGAAAATAACATCTCATAATAAAACATCTCACCGTCTACTGCTGGTTCTTATCACCAGCTGCTGCTGCTCGGAGTCGCTGATTCTTGGTGGCTCATCGTTCGAAGCTGTTATTCACCGGAAAAGCAGCGCTGGAGAGGAGTGAAAGAGTAGCAGCCTCTCTGTTGCTGGCGTAGAGGGGACGAAGAAGGGCGACGGGAGAGAGGAGGAAGAGGGGCGACAAGGAGAGGAGAGTGGCGTATCCTCTTGTTTTCGTTGAAGATGGAACACATCGATGGGTGGCTGCATCGCCGGAGATGGCGGATAGAGAAGAGACCAGGATTAAGAGAAAAGGGTGGGGTGCGGCGGATCTAGAGAGAAAAAAATGAGGAATTTAGGTTTGGGTATTTTGGTAGATTAAAATAGAAAAAAAGCTAGGGAATTAGATCTTGACCGTAGGATTATTTTGAAAGGAGAGGCTAAGATTGAAAGGATGAGATCAACGGTCATGATTGAAAGATGAGGGTTGGGTTGAAATCTGAAATTGGAGTGAATTGCGACGGAATTAGTGACAGATTCTAACATCATCGCTTTCAAATATATATATATATTTAATAGATTAGCAACCTTTGTTCCGTCGCTAATTCTGTCGCCCAATATCAATTAAATTTGTCACCACTACTTTGTTACTAAAGTCGTTGGCAAAATGAAGCGCCAAATTTTCGCGCTTTTATGTAGGGACGGATTAAATATTCCGTTGCAAAGTCGTTGCTATAGTATAAATCAAAAAATCATTTGCTAATTTTACAACAAAATAATTATTCCGTCGCGAATCCTTTGTTATATAGAGACATAATATTGTTTGTCGCAAGAATCCGTCGCTAAACACTGTTTTTTAGTAGTCTAGAATCCTTACTAGGTAAGGAAATCTTTCACAATCATACTTTCCTGTATATGAGAAATCCTTTCAAATATACAAGAACATCATCATCATCATCATTGATACTTCACTCTTAAAGTATCCTTAAAATATTTACGCAAGTTTCATTAGAACATGCATTAATCCATAATTCACCTTTCAAGGTTCAAAACCCACTTTCAATCATCAACATCTAGAAAACATGGGTTCATGGAAATTCATCATAAATTCGTTTAATTCAATCAATTCATGCTTGATTTCATGAAGCTCTTCTTTCCTAATCAAAGGCCCAAATTCTATGCTCATAACTTGAAAACATGGGAATTACATGGGTTCCTAATAAATCATCACAAGACTATACAATTTCATCAATATATGCATAAGAGATCATAATTCAATCAATTAAATCAATAATCAAGAAAACCCACAATATAAAATATAAACACTAACTCAATTGAGTATTTCTAACTTTGAAAATAGGAGAATTTGGAATTGCATGAATGAAGGGAATCCATGGATGAAAACTATCATAGCTCAATACGAAAAGCTTGCCTTCAATAGTGGAATTGGAGAATTCCCTTAAAACCCTAGGTTGAACCCTTTTACTTTACATTTTTAGAGAGAGAAATATTTTAGAGAAAATAATATGATCTTCTTTGGTAAACTTAAGAGAATGACTTGAATGAGTATGTTTTGGGGGTTAAAATCACGTATATAGGGGTTCTAGATAAGGGAAAAATGACATAGTATCAAGATAAAATAATTAAGAAAAGACCCAATTGCCCTTAAGTTATAGCTGAAGTGACCCTCAAGATGGAGGCCCATATGATCCGTCAAGGAAATAACGGGCCGTAGTGGCAGCCGTGGTCCTTGACAAGTAGCTTGGGGAAAAGTTCCTTGCCTCTCCACGCCCACCTTGAAGAGCCGTTTTGTAACAACCAAGACAATTTTTGTGCTAAGACTTGAATCATCTTTCGTATTAAGTAGGATTTTATTGAAGAGTTTAAAATTTTCTTGAGTGTTAAGTTTAATAAGTGTAGTACCTTACATTCCTAGAAGAACTACTGAGAGTTTATTCAAGTGATTTCTAAGTGTCTTTAAGTTTTGGATCAACTTCAAACAATCATGAATATGATGAGTTAGGTGGCACAGAAGATATCAAATGAAAGGTCTTTCAATAATATTTTCAACGCCACCGAGTTTACTAAATTTTGAGCTCGTATGAGGGAGATATGCTCATTTGAAGTAAGGTTGTGCAATTAAGGAAAGTTACCCGAAATAGTTTTGGTCTTTTCCTTACCCAATCAGATTTATTTCGTTTTAAGTAAGGTTTTAGGGTATAATATGATTGGGTTCAGTTTTATAATCCTAATATACGACTAGGGTATTATTTGAGAGTTCAAGAGAATAAAAGACGAGAAAAGAGGAAAGAATCAAGGCGTTCGTCGAGGTTCTTGAGTTTTGTTGCAGATTTTCACCATGGGTTTATCCCTAATAGGTATGTAAGCTTCCATAGTGTTGGTTTCGTTCACCCACACGCCAATCATGTTATTTTTAGTGTAATTTTGTTCTCAAAAGTTGAAGGATTTAAGTTCTTGTTAGGTGTTCCTTAAGTTTATTCTAAATCTTGTTTTGTTGGTGTTTTGATGATTTCTTGAGATGAAAGTAAGTGTTTTGAGTGTTTTTTAGTATATTAGTGTATAATTAGGTTGGTTAATTGAATCTAAGGAAAACTTGAGAAAAGAGATCGATTGAAAGCGATATAGGATTAGAAAATGAGAGACAAAAATTTTCAGAATAGTCTGGGGGAATGGTGATGCGACTCGCCATGGATGCGCCAGTATAGCTGACGTGGGCCACCTTCAGTTAACCAGGATGGTGTCTCTAAGGTTTGGGGCTGGCGCCCCGCGCCAGGAATGTTCCAGGGTCACCTGCCCCAACTTATTTTATGTCGGTTGTCCCGTTTGAGTCCCTTTAAAGTGTACCTTCACTCCTTCTTAATTGTAACTACTCTAAACTACTTATAAACATCTATAAATCATTCTTAACATGAATCATAACCTTGAATTCATTATTCAAATTTAAGGTAGAGTTAAGAGTTAAGTCTTGAGAGTTCTTTCAAACATTTTGAAAAAAGTCCCTTTGAGTCTTTTCACGGAGTGTTCCACAATTTCTAATAACTTGTTTCAAGAATCAAGTAAGTGAGCATGAGAGTGAGGAGAATGTATTCATGAGTCTACATTATCATCACAATATCTTTCATATTATAAACCATAAATCTTGAATTTATAATTCAAATTCAAGAGATAGTTAAGAGTAGAGTTCAAGAAACCCTTCGAGTTCAATTGTGAATCCTTTGAGATCAACATTGTGTCGAGCTAAGTTTTGAGAAAGTAGGTATGATAATTAGAAGAGTCGTATACATGAATTTCATATTGTTATTTCTACCCTTGAGTCGATTCGTTCATGTCCATAAATTCCGCATGAACTGTATAAGTTGAGTATCTTTGAGAGGAGTAGTATCTTTAAGTTCTAAGTCTTGAGTAATAAGTTCCTAACCCTTTAAATATTAAACTCCTTATAATGGAAGATATTATAGGTTAATCATTAAGTCCTTGAGTTGAGTTGTTCATTCCCATAATTGCGCATGAACCTATGAGTCAAACATTCGTGAGATGAAGCAGTATTATAAAGTCCTTGAGTTGAGATTGTTCATGCACATAATTCTGCATGAACCCTCTGAGTTGAGTATTCTTGAAATGAGTATTTCCATTAAAGTTCTTGAGTTCTGATTTATTGAGTCTCGAGTCTATAGTTCTATGTATAGTTATTGAAAATCTTGAATTGAGTCGGTCACATCCATAATTTGGCATGAACTTTATTCTGAAATGTCTTTTACAAATTCTTCTAAACTTGATTTAAGACTTGAGAACCTGAGTTTAGAAAGATTAGAGTCGATTTCATTTTCTTTAACATGATATATGGGAACTCAGTATTCACAAGAGTTGAGAAAGATTAGAGTTGACTCTATAGCAAAGAACACTTCAACATCCCAATCATCTTCAGTATTTTCCTTTGGACTGGAGGTAGCAGTAGCGTTGCTCTCAACAGTACTCTTTCTGAACCAGCCAATATTGGATTTATGTCCCTTCTTCCCATAGTTATGGCATTTACCTTCAAACCTCTTGTTGTTGCCCCAATTATTTTTCGAACTTCCCCACAGACGAGAGCTTCCTTCTCCTTGATGACTTTTTGACTTATCATTGGTTCTTTTTTATTCATCGGCTTTGTACTGCTTGGGTTTCCCTCTTATTTTGTTGACGTAGAGTGCTTTCTCCTCGCCTTTAAGAGAGACTCCACTCATTTTCTTAGCCAAGGCTTCCTAACCTGCTAGAAAATTCTCAAATCTACAAAGGATGGCTGATTTTTCCATCCTTGTACATCAGCAATGAAGCTTCTATATTCAAGCTTCAGACCATGGATTATGATTTGCTTCATCCTCGTCTCTCCAATTGGAGCTCATGGATCTAACTCTGAAATATCTCGACATAGCATCTTCATCGTACTTTGAATTGTCATGTTCCATTGTCCTATCGAGAGTAATTCACTCTCTAAGAGTTAGACCTTGTATCATTTTTCTTTGAAAATCAATTGGTGAATGTATACCAAGCCTGCTTTGGGGTAGTGGCGTCTCGTATGTGCTCTAGCACATCCTCTTCGGTCGTTGTTTTCAAAGCGAACATAGCCTTACCAGCTTTTTTATCTTCCACTTTCACAAGGTGTTGTTTGCATCTTCTGCTGTTGGTTGTGTCACCTCGCTTGCATATAATACATTATGCAAGTTGACCATGTATTGTAATTGTTGTTGTTGAGCTTTTTCATTCTGTCGACAGCTTGTAGGTTTGTCATTGTGTCAGCAACAAAAGTCTCAAAAAAAGCTACAGTAAATGATCTCCCAAGAAACAACCTTGCTCTGATACCAAATGAAGAACTTAATATACAATAAGCTCGAGTAAAATATAACTGAAAGAGTCTGAGATAATAGTTTCCAGAGAATATAAAATATTGATGGAATGATAGAATTACAACTTTTTAATAGAGTCACAATCCCACTAAACCACTAACTAAATCCACTAACCTATTTCTCCTGAACTTTAGGGAAAGCTATCTGCTACTCTAGAAAATAATAGAAACCCACGTACGTATAAAATATCAAACTAATAACTAAGATAAGAAATAGCTATACTAGAGAATTGGTCAAATTAAACTAGGAATGATGTTGTCAACTTTAACATTACCTTGAAAAAGATTGAAAAACTCTCGAATGGTGTATTCTACTTTAATTTTTCCTTAGGGTTTTTCCCTTGTGTTTGAGAGAGAAGAGGTTGATGAATTAAAAGATGAAAATCTAATTGTTTTGAGCCTTTTATTTGTGAAAGAATTTTTTTAGGGTTTTCTTGGAGGTAAAAAGACAAAAACGACCTTTTCTAATGTTTTCCCATCGGATAATTCGTAACAATGCTATATCAGGTTACTAAAATTATCATAAATTTTTACTCAGAAATTAGATTGACGCGAAATTAGTGGCATTGGAAAGTAGATTCAACAACCTATAATTTGACGGGTTATGGGTCACGTAACTCTTTATATTCTAGGAGATATGGTTGTTGAAAGTTGATCCAATTAGAATCCTACATCAAAACGTAATCGATAAGGAAACTTCAAAAACACTTCTCAAGAACTCATCAAGAAAATAAATTGCTCAATATTCATGGATCGGTTTGAAAAAGAATGTCATGATTGGTGTGTGGGTGAACAAACCCAACACTACGGAAGCTTACATACTTTAAAGAACTAGGTTCTTGGCGAAATCTTGAATTTCTGGAATGAACGCTTGAAACTTTGAATTTTTTCTCCTCTTGAATCTTCTCTCTAAACCCTAAACACTTTTGGGTATGAGTGAAAATGATTCTAATCAGTTTAGACCCTTAATTGAGTGTAATTCATGTTTAGAATAAGTGGGGTAAGGAAAAGACTAAAATATCCCTCCTATTTTTGAGTAACTTTCCTTAAATGGATAGCCTGAATTTAAAAAAACATATCTACATCATACGATCTCAAAAATTACCAATCTCGGAAGCGTTGGAAAGAGGACTCAAATATCTGTCATTTGATATCTTATGGGCCTCCTAACTCATCATGTATTGAAAGTTATGGTCATTTGAAGTTCACCCAAAACATAAAAGAACTAAGGAATGACTTGAAGGAATTCTCTATAGTTATTTTTGGAACTCAAGGTATTTCATCTAGTGACCTTAACACCTAATAAAATTTTAAATTCCTCCGAAAAATTTTACTCTCCACGAAGAAGGGTTCGAGTCATAGCCCAAAATTTTTTGGGGTGTTACACTTCTTTTATTCTTCTAATTTCTCATGGTATCAAAGCTATTGGAGTTTTAGCCCTCTCTTTGAATGTTTTTCTATTTCAGTAACAAAAATTGAAAAAAAAAAACATAAGGATTGATAAATTGGTTTCTAAATCAATTATATAGAAAAATGTCAAGTCTCATCTCTCTTTCTTCAATACTTCTTTTTGTGAGAAAAAAAAGAAGAAAAAAGACTCATAATGGATGGATCATCTCAATCTATCAGTTTAACTTAAATAGACTATAATGACTACATTCATTATCAAACATCAAGGCAATAATCATTAACTTCGGTCACAATACAACCCGATAACTCCTTCGTTATGTCGCACAATCTTCGTCTCAGGAATAATGGATTCTTGATTCTGGTGCTTCTAACCATATTTTTTGTAGTAAAAACACTTTCTCTACTCTTACTACCCCTTCTAGTCTCTCTAATGTTACTTTGGTGAATGGATCAAAGACAGTTGTAAAAGGGATCGGTATAGCTCATCCTCCACCTTCCATAACTTTATGATTAGTTGTTTTTTGCACATGAGTGTCCATATAATCTTATTTCCATTAGGAAATTAACAAAAAATCTGAAATGTGTTGTAACCTTCTTTGATGATTTTGTTCTGGTGCAGGATCGGAATACGGGATAGGTGATTGGAAAGGACATGAGTCATAGGGATTGTACCTACTCTTTATCCCAAAATCACATATTACTTTCACTTATGTTGATTATTCTGAATTGCTCCATAGTCGATTGGGCCATCCAAGTCTCCTAAAATTGCAAAAGATGGTCCCTAGTTTATCTAGTTTATCTTTGTTAGAATGTGATTCGTGTCATCTTGTAAGCACACTCGTTCCTCTTTCCCCAAACGCATCAATAATAGGGCCACCTCTATGTTAGAAATTTTTTCATTCGGATATATGGGGTCCAAGTCGTGTCAATTCTTCCTTAGGCTTTCATTATTTTGTTACTTTTATTGATGACTATTCTTGGTTTACGTGGTTATTTTTTATGAAAAATATATCTGAGCTATTCTCTATCTTTCAGAAATTTCCTGCTTAAATTCGCAATCAATTTGGTATTTTCATTATGAAGTTAATCAGTGATAATGCCCGAAAATACTTCTCTCTACTTCTCTCTCTTCCTTTATGTCATCCCATGACATATTGCACTTTTCTTCTTGTGCATATACTCCTCAACAAAATGGAGTTCTGGGTGAAAGAGCATACATATAATTGAAACACCTCAAACATTGCTCATTCATAATCATGTCCCTTTACGTTTTTAGGTGATGATGTTATTACTGCTTGCTATTTAATCAATCGCATCCCTTCATCTGTTTTGCAGTATTAGATTCCTCACTCAATCCTTTATCTGGACCAAAATTTGTTTCTCTTCCTCTACGTTTGTTTGGCTGCACCTGTTTCGTTCATAACCTTACACCCGAAAAAGATAAACTTCAGTACAAGGCTTTTAAATGTGTCTTTCTTGGTATTCTCGTTTACAAAAAAGTTTATAAATGCTTTCATCCCTCTACCAATAAGTATTTGATCTCTGTAGATGTTACTTTTTTTTAGACTTCTGATTATTTTTCTCTTAATACAGAAAATCAGAAGGCTATATAGCAGTCCTTCCCATTCCAACTATTCAAATTGCAGCTTCACCTCCAAATCTAAAGGTCTATTTCCGACGACCTCAACCTCCTGCTAAACTTCCTAATCAAGTTGGTACTTCTAACTCTAACACAGGTGCACAAAGCAATCTTGATGACTCATTACCTGCTCCCACAATGTATTTTGCTTCGGTTGAGCACTTATCCAATGATCTTCCCATTGCTCTTCGCAAAGGTACTAGAACTACTACAAATCAAACTTCCATTTATTCTTATTCCAGTTATCATCGTTTGTCACCTTCATATTATGCCTTCCATACTAGCTTCTCATCAGTCAAAATTTCTAAGATTGTGGCAGAAGCACTGGTTTATCCAGGTTGGCGTCAAGCTATGATTGAGGAGATGACTGATTTGCATGATAATGGTACTAGGGATCTTGTTACTTTACTTGAAGGAAAAACCACAGTAGGTTGTCGTTGGGTATTCACGGTTAAGGTAGGTTCAGATGGAGCTATTGATCGTCTCAAAGCAAGCCTTACTACTAAGGGATACACTCAAATTCATGGCATCGATTGTAGAGATACTTCCTCACCAATTTCCAAGATGGATTTTGTCCGTCTTCTCATCTCGATGGGAGTAATGAATTATTGGACCCTTTTTCAACTAGACATCAAAAATCTATTCCTACATGGAGAACTTGCTGAAGAGGTATATATATGGAGAAACCACCAGGGTTTGTTGCTTACGGGGAGGTTAGACTAATTTGTAAACTTCGTTATTCCCTCTATGGTCTCAAGTTGTATGCCAGAGCATGGTTTGGTCGTTTTTGAGTTATTTTCAACAATTTGGAATGATCCGAACAGAAGCTGGTCCCTATGTATTCTACAGCCATTCATCTCATGGCAAACATATCTTTTAAATTGTTTAGGTTGATGATATTTTTATCATTAAAGACGATTATGAAGTTATTGCTCAACTCAAACAACGCCTCTCAAGTCACTTTCAGACTAAGGATTTGGACAAGTTGAAATACTTTTTGGGCATTAAAGTGGCACAATCTGGCCATGGTATTGCTATTATTCAAAGGAAATATGCCTTAGACATTTTGGAAGACGCTGGTATCGAAGACTAGGACAGGAGGAGCCTCTAAAAGATCCCAGCAGACATCGAAGACTTGTTGACACACTTAACTATCTTATGATAACACGACCAATCATCTCATTGTTGTCAGTGTAGTAAGAAATTTTTTGCAATCACCTTGTGATAGTCACTGGAATGCAGTGATTTGCATCCTTTGATATATAAAAAACTCTTCATGACAAGGTTTATTGTATGAAGATAAGGGACACACCAACATTTGTCGTATATTTTGATGCAAATTGGGAAGGATCTTCTTCTGATAGGCGGTCCACTTTAGTTTATTGTGTTCTGATTGGAGGCAATCTAATATCTTGGAAAAGTAAAAAGCAAGTTGCCGTAACTAGATCAAGTGCAGAGGCATAATATCGAGCTACGGAATTAGCTACGTGTGAGCTTATACGGTTGAGACAACTTCTCCATGAATTGAAGATGGGAGGAGTTGAACCAATGACGTTGATTTGTGATAAGTTGTACTACATATCACTTCTAATGTAGTGTTCCATGAAAGAACGCACATTGAGATATATTGTTTCTTCATTTTAGAGAAGATTGAGTCTGGATACATCACCACAAGTTTTGTTAATTGAAAAGATCAAATGGCAGATATTTTCACATGGTATGATTAAATAATCTAGTTATGAGAATATTCTCTAATCTCTTTAATTAAGGAGTTAGGAGATTGTGTAATATTTTATTATCTTCTTTCCTTATTTACATTATTTGTAACAACTATTTAATCCCATCAACTTGAGGGAATGATCAATCAATGCAATTATCACTATCTATTCTTCTTCTTCTTTTCTTCTTCTAACGCGATCGCACCAAATCAATCGTTACACAAATGAGTCTTTTCCTCGTTACATAATGATTAAATAAATGATAGGATACAATAAAATTTAAGTAAAAATCAAAACAAACATTGTATTAGACTAACAATACAATACAACACTATATAATTATGTTACTGTATCAGGTGGAAGCTTTACATTGCTTCAGATACGTTTGCAGGAACTTCTCAGCTTTTTCCTTAATGTAGCTTCTGATTCCAGAATAACATATCTGGTTTATTTTATAGAGTCCTGAATGGATCCTGAGGGTCCGTTTGGAGACTTTGAATAATAGCAAAATCGGGTAGCAACAACCTTCGAAACAAGTTGTCAAAATGAAGAAAATGACTTCCTTAAGTAACATTCTATGTTTGTTTTATCCACCACTCACTCAGCGGCTCCAACTACTACACAATGATCATCATAGCCCAGCCACCCCCGAGGCTCCACAACCCACCCCTATAACTTTTTTCTATATTACATATAAATGTTATGTAACCTTTTGTTGTAATATGAAATTTCCGAACCTGGAACTTTTAACTAAATTGTAAGAGTGAAAGATTGATAACTCACATTTTTTTCTGTTGATGCTGATATTATCTAAATACAGTTAAATAAATTGCAACTTCAGGGAGGAGAAACTCTGAATGTGGCTCAATCTATTTCTATTTTATCAAAGTTGCTATGAGTGATCTGGAAACCGAATCAAATGATGCTCATTCAAGCTCTCAATAAGCTATGAAGCCCCGGATTGAGCCTATTCGGATTCCTACTGTGGAGGAAATAAAGGGCCAAGCCATTTGGAACAACAGTGCAGTTCGTACTGTTGTTAGGGGAGTCATGGGTATGCTTTAATTACAAGGCATGGTGGATATATTTTATCTCCTAGTTGATTGAACTTTTGTGTTTATTTAATGGATAGAAAGTCCAAAATGTCATTTTTGAAATGCCTTAACATAATGAATCATAATACTTTTTTCTAAGTTTGATGTCATAATAATGTTACAAGTGACAAGAGGTAATGCATAGGCTTAATTCGTTGCTATGACTGTTATTCTCTTGTACTCAAGGAGTTGGAGTTGAGAATGAGAGAGCTTGTTTAATGTTATCTATCAACTTTCATTGTTTGTGAATAAATCTGTATCTAATTGGATAATTTTTTCTTGATCGGTAGATACACATTCATATTATACTTGATTGTTATATGTTTGGTCTCTATAGAAACATGGAATTTGAGATTCATATACTGAAGAGCAGGGAGTAGTTTCACATTGAAAAGAAAGCAAAAGAAGGAAATTTTGGGTCATATCATCAAAATGTAACTCATGCCTTAGAGAAAAAAGGAAGAGGAAAAAAATATGTTTAACAAAAGCTTTTCGACGAAAAGGTGGTTTAAGCTACTTAAAGAGAGAGTGCGTCCAACCATTTGAGATGAGAGTTTTGGGTGGCTTTCTGCGAGTCCCATAGATCTAGAGCATTACATAACAATATCATAGACCAATTTCTTATTCTTAACCAAATTCATATGGATGACAAGACGAGTTCATTGGTTGAAAACTGCATGTGGCTCTTTTAGATTTCAAATAGTGGAACTGAGCTTGAAGTCAGGGTGTGTAACTCATTATGCAGAATATACCTGTTCTTTCTTAGTGCTTTTCCTTTTTTATTTGTCCAGTGTTACTTGAAAAGATATGACTGCATTACTTTGTCCCAAGCTGCGATTATAAGGTGGACATGCTTTACTTATATATTTCAAACAACAAAAACAACATACACAGTGAAATCCCACAAGTTTCAAAAGTCTTTCTTTCTTAACCCATGTTAATTGGGACGGAGGGAGTATTGTTTACTGTCTCTTTTACTTCAATTAGCGCTCCATTTTGTTGTAGTATTTATTGTTCCTTTCTAGTTATGCTTTCTTAGTATTTTTCCATCATTTCTTTTTCTTTAATATGCTTTCCTTGAGCCGAGGCAATCTAACTCCCAAGATAGGGGTAAGGTCTGCGTACACTCTACGCTACCTAGACCCTACTTGCGGGATTGCAATGGGTTTGTTGTTGTTGAGGTTGGGAGATTCAATTAATGAATTGGATTTTCGTGTGTTATAACTTGTAGTTAAGACACAATACCAATTTCTTCTGTTATTACACCCACCATAATACTGATTACTAGAGTAATGAGTTCACTGCAGATTAAGCATATATTACAATCTGATTTCGTTTCAGGTGGACCAAAAGCTGTGTGCATTGGTTGTTCTGGCTTTGCGACATTTTCAGTCTTGATAGAGAAGTTCTTGGATATATATCACTAATCCAAGTAGACAAGATAGATAATTCTTCAGCGTGGATGACGGAACCTACTTCATATTTTGCCCCACAAAACTATGAGACTAAATGTTCCCATTGTATGATAGTGCAGAATGTTGTCATGCCATGCTGCTCACTTTCATAGTCATATTTGCCCGATTCATCGTGAAATTAGCTTAAATGAAAGAAATGAGGATTCATATAGACGATTCCAACTTGTTTGGGACTGGGATGTACTTCTTGTTGTTGTTGATTTTCCCTCTGTGCATTCCTTGAGTTATAGTGCTTTTGGTCCCAGAAACTTGTTTATGTGTTGTTTGTAATGTATTCATACTCTCAAGTGGAAACATCTGTTAGCTGCACTTGTAGACAATGACTATTCTCTCCTTACAACGAGACACACAATAGGTAGGCGCGCACAAAGCAGATTCTCAAATCAGTTTATGTCGATATCATCGGATTGAATTTATTTTGTAAGTCATATATTGTACTATAGATCCACCTTTGATGATGATCTAACGGAACATCCCTCCATGGGCTACGGTATTGTAAGCAGGGGCGGACCTTTCTTGCAGCTTTGTAGAGACAACTTGCCACCTCCATTTTCACCCCCCTTTGCGGCTCCACGAGAGAAACATTTGGAGTACTTTCATTTTCGGTGAGAAAGCACGTGGTGCATCTTATCCTTGAGTCTTGGCGATAAAAAGGCTAAGAGTGACCGCATTCCATCTGGCTTGGAGAAATTGACCTCATGATAAGCCCTTTCCGACTTCGGTGAGTAAGTACATGACACCTATCCGTTCCCAGATGTATAAGCAATAGAATTCCAATCCACTTGATCCTTAGGGAACATAACACAATTATTTGCAATATATCAAGATATCAGACAAAAACTCCCTCCAAATTGATCAAAATTAATTTCTGAACTTGATTTCTAGATCTGATATGTCTGTTTCGCAGCTTTGCGCGTTTATCGTAGAATATTGATAAGTCGTAATAGGGGTACCAAAATCATGAGATTCTTATCCCATGGAAAAGACGACTCAAAATCCAACAACATAAGTAAAAATCAAGGCTAAAAACTTTGTGGAATAGTACAGATATCGCTACAAAATCAGCCCACAATGCTGTCTTTCTGGGTTCTTCAGCTTTGTGCGTCTGCGGTAAAAAGTTTATAACTCAAAGTAGGAGTACTGAAATCATGATTCAATTTTTCCATTGGAAAGACTTCTTAAATATCTATAACATATGTAAAAATCACGGCCAAAAGCTTTATGGATTTTGATAGAAATTTCTTCAAAGTCAGCCCACAATTCTGTCTGGCTCAACTCTTCAACTTTGAGCAACTTTGGGAGAAAATCAATAACTCAGTGTTGAAGTATTGAAATGATGTGATTCTTGTTCTGTTGGACGCATAACTCATAGATGTACAACATATATAAAAACCATGGCCTAAAGCTTTCCACATTAGTACATATGTCTTTTTAAAGTTAGCTCAACTTCTATCTTGCTCAACTCTTCAGATTTGAGTTACTTTAGGAAAAATCAATAACTCGGTGTAGGATCCTCTGAATCACGAGCCAATTTTTTCTTCGCAAAATAGACTCTAAGAACTACAATATATGTAAAAATTACGGTCAAAACCTTTTTGTATTTTTACAAATACACCTTTGAAGTTAGGTACTATGCCTTGCTTAACTCTTCTCCTTCGCTCATTTGTGGCGCATTTGAACTCACGTGCTAGCTATATAATTTTAAAGAGCTAGTGTGATGATCACACAATGCCACCAAATACCCTTTCTTTTACTCGTGTGACTGATCTTAGAGTGATTATTTGTAAGACCCCGAAAATGACTTAGGTGAACTAGAGCCTAACATGGTTGTCATGATGGACTAAGGTCCTAAAATGGTCTATAATGTGTTATTGAGGCAGTGTCTAAGAGTTTAGGTGCATTGGAAGTCAAACGTCAAGGGACGACTAAGACGTTCGACGACTAAGTCACCTCTGTGCCTCATATGTGTTTATATGTGTTTATGTGTGATTAATGAGGTTATAAGGTCCTTAATGTGTATAGGCAGTGTGTCAACTTTCGTGAAGTTTGGAGGTCAAACTCCAAGAACGTCCATGACGTTCGAAAGGTTGCCTTGAAATGACCTTGTGTGTCTAAGCATGTTTCGTCAAGTTTTACGTGTTCGTTTTGGATGAAATTTATGTGAGAGGTCCTAAACTCGTATACGAACCTATTCGGATTGGAAACGTCCGGGTGAAAGTCCCCAAGGACCAACCAAGGGTCCTTGAGGAAGGAACCTTTCCTTGAAGCCAAGACTCCCTAGACAGCCCCAAACGACGGAGGCAGTAGACGACTCGTGGGACAGTAGACGCCCCATCGATGGGTGTCGTGGGTCAGCACTTAGGCATGGGAGAAGGCCAGGCCAAGGACCAGCCTCAGTTCCAAACCACGGACCAACAGAATGGTCCGTTGGTTGAGGGACGGTCCGTTGGTGGCCATCCGTCGATGGTGCTGTCTCCTGCGTGCAGTCACTGTTAAGTTGAAGGGTGAATTGGTAAATTCACCCAACGTCCAAATAAGAGAAACGGAGGTTCCTAAAGGGTCTTTTGGGTATTCTAAACATGTTTAGAAGTCTTTAACACTTAGGAGAATTCATTCTTCAAAATCAAAACCCAAAATATCCTAGAAATTCCCTAGAACTTCATTGAAGCCAAAACTCAAGGAAGAGCTTGGATTGGAGATTTGAGTGGTGATTCTTCATAAAATTGGATGATTAACATCATTGAGGTATGGTATTTGATCCTTGAAACTCTATTCATCAAGGAGCCCAAATTCAAAGAAGTTTTCTAAGATTTTCAAAGATGAACTTGTCCAATTTTATGATCTATCCATGGGTTCTTGCATTAAAGGTTTTTAATCATTGAATATTGATTGAATTGTTGTTAATTAGATGATTTTAACTCAATTAACCTATGAGACCATGTAATTGATGAACCCTAATTTTTTACTACTTTATGGGTTACTTGATATTGACTTAATGCTTATGAATTCTAGTGTAGTTTTCTATGGGCTATTGAATGATGTAAGAATTGTATTCAATTGATGTATAGGTTGTAATAGATTGATAAATCTATATTGAATTGACCTAGTTTCATTGAGTATTATGATTTATGCATTGAATTGATGTTCATGGTCATGGGTAAGGGCCTTATGGTATTGAATTGGATGATTCAGACATGGATTAAAGTGGAGAGAATGGATCGATGGTACACTGCCCTAATTCTCTTTATTTTAATTATTATAGCTTTTGAATTTTGTTGTGATTGGTATGGTCCACTTATGGTGGCGGTGTTATGTGAATGATGTGGCCTTGTCGGCGTTACTTTATGTATTATGATGATCATGGACTTGTTAGCAACTACTTGAAGTAATATGATGATTTGTGTAGTTGATTATGTGAAGTGTGATCATATCTGCCTACATGTGAAGTAATGTGAAAGTATTTGGTTTCTTCTATTGATGTTATTTAGGTGATCATGTTAGACTATGACTATGTCTTATGTGTGTCTTAAAGTTGGTGCATGATTCTTCCTAATTGGTTATTGAGTATTATGATGGCTATATTGATGATGTTATATTGGTGTATAGGGTGACCTAAATGTGATGAAGGTTGTTCCTATGTGCTTCTTGAATATGATATGCAATATGTGATAAAGTGAAGTCTTAGTGTGTCTTGTGTGGTAGACTTGTGTTCCTTACTTGATGCATATATGAATGTGAATATGAGATATCTTAACATAGAATGCTAAATCCTCTTAGTCTTGAATGTATGAATGATATGTGAGACCTTGAATGATTCTAAGAAGATCATTTATGTGGAAACCTTGAACCTAGTGGTAAGGTTATGAACCTTGAAGTCGAAAGCCGTAATGGTATCCTTCTTGTAATGAATGATGGACTTAAGGTTGGTTGGTTGGTTGGAACGGCATCATATCAATCCTTAGGAAAGTCATTATGAGCTTCTTGTCGCCATTGTAAGGTATCCCTAGGGGACCTCTTTGGTAGGGTAAATGTGATTGGGTTATGAACTTGATATGGAACCCTTTTGTATGAAACTTAAATGTGAATTACTCCATGAGAACAAAGTCTAGCACCAAGTGAGTATGGTAAGGGAAGTAGCTCTAGTTAAAGGATGAGGCTAGAGTGCAAAGTAAGCCCTTCATATTCCTTAATCATGTGCCTACATGGGATGTGTCCAAGTTCTACCATTGGCAAGTAGAACACCCTCCATCGGAGTAGGTTATAACTCTAGATTCCATGTTTATCTACCATGGTCTATGTCAGTTATTGCCTATTCTCATCATGTGGGATACCTATTAGCATTAGAGAAGTTCTATGAAGTTTAGGTGGTGGTATGAGACGCTATCTAGACATTGCACAATAGACTTTGAAGATGTTAGTTAGAGTCCCTAGGTCTTCTCCAAGACCATTACTTGAATGTCCTCTATGTGACGAATGTCTCTTAATGAATTAATAAAATAATGGCTTATGTTAGACAACATGTAAATGAATGAGTACCTAATCTAGAGTAACTTAAGGATTTCTTAGTTAAAGTGTGAAGGGGGTATAAGGGATGATCTCTTCATGTCTTATCTAGGGAAGTCTTGAAAATGACTCTAGTTAGGGAAGTTGGTTGATTCTTTAGGCATGATCTAAACTTAGGTAGTCTTAAGGATTATTTAGGTAACCTTGAAGAGAGTGTGTGGGCGTTCTCTTCTAGGAGTACTTAAGTAAGTCTTTTGATAGCCTTGGTAAGGAGAATGTCATATTACACATGTTATGTGTTTTGGTGTCTTGTAAGTGTGTATGTCTCATTATAAGTAGTCTTGAGGATCATTTAGGCATACTTAGAGAGCGTGTATGGGTGGTCTCTCTTTGTGTTGCTTAAGTGAGTCTTAGGATAGCTTTTAGTGGGGGAAATATATGTTAGAAAGTGTCTAAGATGAAGTGAATAGACTTCACTGTAACAGTCTTCACTGTTACAGTGATATTGCTCACTGCAAAGTGTACTTAAAAATTTGATAAATTGACTAAGTGATTTCTATGTGTTTCTAAGTCGATAAATGTTGTTCTTATGATTATATTATGATATTTAAATCAAAAGATGCATATTTCCAATAAATGTCCATTTTCATGATTTTTATGCATTATGTCATACTTAGTATATGTGGTTGTACTAATTTCATGCTTTTATCTATCTCTATAGTGGTTGGTAGGTGAGGAGCATTGGGAAGCAAGGCTTGGATCGTAGCATCATTCAAGTAAAGTTGAAGTATGTCCTCATTTGACTCGAGGGTATAGATGTCTTTCATTTCTCTTATTGAAGTATTGTAATAGACTTAGTAGTACTCTATTTCTATTGTGTATGGGCTGTGTCCCAAGTACTCTTGTGTCTAAAATTTGATGGAATGAGACTTAGTATTTCCTATGGATTTTATATTAAAGATATTTTAAAGAATTATAGAATGGTTGTGAAAAGTTTTAATTCCGCACTACTTTTCACTATGTATATGCGATGAACGATACGAAAGGGATTGTATAAGACCTCCGAGAGGTCGAGTATGCCGATTGCACTCCGAGAGTGTCATATCTTCTAGGGTGTGGTCTCGGGATGTGACATTATTCCAAGCGCCTATATACCTCAATGAAGAGGATAAAGTCATATGGTAGTTCAAGAAGCTGTGTTCTTTTTAATTATATCTTAGTTTTTTTTGGCTCGTACATAGTTTATACTCTTGCTGTCCTGGAGTAACATGTATTTTATGCTCATACCTTAAGGAGAGTTGTAACTTGTAGTTTAGGCTAGTATATTGAGGACTATTTCAACTTGTAGTTTAGGCTCGTACGTCAAGGAGCATTTCAATTTGCAGTTTAGGCTCGTATGTCGAGGACCATTTCAACTTATAGTTTTGGCTCGTATGTCAAGGATCATTACAACATACGGTATAGGCTCGTGTGTCGAGGAGCGTTTCAACTTGCAGTTTAGGCTCGTACATCGAGGAGCATTTCAAGGAAGAATTCCATCAATGTAACTATCTTCTAGTATTTTGTGATGACGTATTGATGTGCCTCAATTTGGTGTTGCATTTAATGCTTTCGCATTGTTGAAGCTGATTTGTACTTGATTTTTTTTCGACTTTTGAAAGTCGAAGTTTAGAAGTCCCTTTATGCTTTTTCCTTTTGAAGGCGACCAAAGTCCAAGTGTCACCACTCTCTTTATTAGAGATGTCATCTTCCTTGGATGTGTTTGTTATTTTCTTCCGGGCAAAAACTTCAACTGGTTCAAAGCTCCCAAATTGTAGTATGATGACACCTTCTTCACTTTTTAGCAATATCATAAGAGGAAGAGCTTCTAAAATCTAACCCTTTTAATGATAAAGATTGACACTTGCATGATTTATCTCAGCTGTCTCACCATCGTACATGACGATCTTTCCCTCCGGTAGTAATGTCATGATTTTTTCCTTCAAAATGAAGCATTTTGTGGTGTGATGACCGATAATGCGGTGAAACTCACAATACATAGGATCATCGACTTTATTGGATTTTTTTTATCACTTTGACTATGGGACTACAATGACTTTCTTGGTTAGCAGCTCATCAAGAATCGCCGGAACGTCAGAGTCCGGAAAGGGATACTCTTTTGCTTGTAACTCCTTCAAGGTGGATTGATTTTTCACTTCTCGCATTTGTTGATGCGCTATGATCTCTTTCAACTTTTGTCTTGTGGAGGCTTTCGGAGAAGTCGTGGTTACCACCATGGACTCATTAGTTGTGTATTCTAATGACTTTTTCAAATTTGTATCATCTTTTCTTGGATCAAAGACATGTGATGTCTTTCTATGGCTTGCAATGCTTATCTCTATGTCATAAGCGCATGTATCTAGTTCTTCAAAAGTTCGAGGCTTAATTCCTTGAAAGATATATACAAGGCCCCAATGCATTCCTTGTATACAAATTTCAACTTCGGAGATTTCAAAAGGTTGGCCCTTGCAATCTAAGCTTAACATTTTCCAACGGTTATGTAGTCGACTACAAGTTCATCCTTACTTTGTTTACTGTTTTTTCAATTCAATCATGCTCACTGTAAGGCGGGTAATGTAGAAACGATTGAGAAATTAATTTTCTAGTTGTTTCAACCAATCAATTGATTCAGGCTCCAATTCTGTATACCAATCAAAGGCATTTTCTTTTAAAGAACAATCAAACATCTTAACAAGAAGATCATCATATGTACCGACACTGATACAAGTCTCGGCGGAATGGGCAATATGTTGCCCTAGATTTTCCCTTCCATCAGTTTGTTGCAATTTTGGTGGTTGATATCCAATTGGCATTAGTAGACCCTTGATTCGCTTAGAATATTGTAACGCCCTAAAATGAACTAAGGCGAACCAGAGCTTCGTAGTTGTTTCTTGAGTTGATTTTAAGTTAAAATAAGTTACTTTAGTGTTCTTAGGCAGTGTGTGAAGTTTGGTTAAGTTTGGAGTTCAATCAACTAAGAACGTTCATGACGTTTTGAAGGTGTGCCTTAGAAAGTGTTCTTGCGTATTGATGTGTTTGAGTGAGTTTTACGTGTTCGTTTTACTTGAAAATAATGTGAGATGTTACTAAGACTTAGACGACTTAGTTTAGGGGTTTAACGTTCGGGCACGACCCCACCTAGGACCCATAAGGGGCCCTAGATTAAGGGCCCAAGACTTAGCACCAAACTGCCAAGAACACTGCTCCATCGACGAGGTAGTCTACTGGGCGTAAGCCCATCGATGCCCCGTCGACTGGGGGGAGTAGTTCCCTAATTAGTGTAAGTCTATCCCCCCATGATGCAGTCTCTAAAGCCATCGACGCCCAGTATGACGGGCCATCGACCCATCGACGCCCAGTAGTTTGGGTCGTCGATTGGCTCCTTCAAAAGCTGCTGAAGCTTGCTGCCAACTTGGGGTGTTTTGTGTAAATTCACCCCAAGTCTTTTATAACCCTAGGTCAATATTTTTAGTGTTTTTAAGTTATATTAAGTTAGTTTTTATCCCTAGACCTAGACAAGACCCCTCACTTCAAAATTCAAACTCTCTCTCTAAAGACAAACTCTCTCAAAGTCACCGTTGGAGCTAAAACTCAAGGAGGACTAGGAGGGCTGTTGGTGGTCGACTTCTTCACCAAAAATATTTGGTATTTCTCTTATATAAGGTATGTTATCCATCCTTGAACCCTCTTTCATTCAAGGAGTCAATTCCAAAAGATTTCGAAAAGGGTTTTCAAACTCTATTTTCTTCTATCTTTGATTCTAAGTATGGGTCTTCTTGTTAAAGTGTTTTAATGATTCAAATGTGTTTATTCTAGCATTAATTGATGATTTTAATGTCAAAAACCTGTTGAACTCATGTTTATGCATATTTGAAAATGGGTCTTGTATTATGTTTTGAGAAGCTTGAATTGTATGTTTGACCTAGATTATGTCTAAATGAAGTATATGATAATGTGAAGCATGTAAGGTGTGCGAGTTGATGAATGAAGGTCTAAAGCATGCATAGAAGTAATGTGTATGAAATGATGCTTATATGCAAGGTGTGCTAAAATGTACACACACACTTAAGTGAATGAAAGAAGCTAAGTTGAGTAAATAGGGGAGTTTTGGGGTGGGCACTCTTCGTGAGTTGAGATGAAGTGTCTAGTAGCAACCTCACTATTCCAAATGAGCTTTCCAAGATAGGTAGGAGGATGAATTCCCTTCGTGAGTCGAGATGTGGTATTCACTAGTTATCCTAAACCTATTTTATAATGTTGAGAATCCGTGGAGAGTTATGCCTAGCACCCAGAGGATATGAAGAAAAGGTGGAATACACTTCGTGAGTTGAGATGTTGTATTCCATTGTACCTCTTGTGATGAGTACTGCTCGTTAGTAGAGAATGAGTTACTTAGTAGCAATCTCCTTATCCCTTAACTATGTGCCCACATAGGTGTAGCTATTGGGAAAGCCATGTAAAAGCTAAGAAGCATAACCTTACTCTAGGCTAGTGAGGATCCCTCATCCGATAGGGGTTAATATCGGGATTCCATGTCTATCTCTCATGGTCTTTGTCGGTTAAGCTAACCCCCCACAAGAGTAATGAAAGTAATAAGTCTTCTAAAAGCATGTGCTACTTATGTGAATTGAATGAACTAAGTCTTCTAAAAGAATGTGCTACTTAGGGTAGGTGGTGGTATGGGACGCTACCTATCCCTTGCACTAAGTAGGACATTTTGAAAGGGAAGACTTGGTGCCAAACCTTCTAAAAGAGTGTACTACTTAGGGTAGGTGGTGGTATGGGACGCTATCTATTCATTGCACTAAGTAGGCATTCCGAAAGGGAAGACTTTGATGGTTTGTTGGGTGTTCTTTTAATGTCTTGTCATTGGGTGAGGGGCTTGTTCTGCCGAGGTGAGTAAGCCGAAAGGGGTAGTCTTGAGGATTGCTTTGGTGTGTATTGAAGGAGGCATATGCATACTTCCTTCATGTCTTACCTTAGTGAGTCTTAGGATAATCCCGAGATAGGGAAACTCCTATGGAAATGAATTCACTTTCTCTTCGCTTGGCCTTGGAAGTTCACTCATTTAGAATAGGATAGTTCATTGTAAATGCTTGAAATGATTCACTGTAATGGCTTAAAACATTTCACTGTAAATGGTAAAGTTTTGGAAGTTTACTGTAAATGCTTCTTTTGGTTAAAAATTATGGAAACTCTTATCTTAGTGTTAAATGATGGTTCTTATGATTTTTTGCTTCTAGATTCATGAATGTTTTACTTATTTGGCATGAAAGGTTATTTTACTAAAATGTCCCTTTTTACATGATTTTTTGCATATGCCATACTTAGTACATTGTTTTGTACTAACCCCATACTTTTCTATACTATAAGTATAGGTTAGAAGCTTTTGAAGGTTTGAAGGTGAAGCTTGGGAAAGTTCCTCTGAAGACAAAGTATGTCCTCATATATTCAAGTGCATAGTCCTTTTTTTAAGTTTCTAAATTAAAGACTTATTATGTATTTCTCTTTTAATGTAAAGGGTCGTGTCTTTAAGTTGGCTTGTGACGATGAGATTCTCTAAGTATTTATGAAAGATTGTCTTTTATTAATTATTCGTGAAAAGTTTTAAATTCCGCTACTTTTCATGTCATATGTAATGAACGATAGTTAAAGGGGTTTGTACAAGACCCCTAAGGGTCAAGTACGCCTTGCCACGATCCGGGAGTTATCCCTAGCTTCTAGGGGGTGCTTTCGGGTCGTGACAGACTTGGTATCAGACTTGGTATCAGTGCATAAGGTTATGGGAAATAGTTTAAGGTCTAAAAGTCTCACAAGCTACATGTAGTAGTATCTTGGTCATTGGTGTGAGTCGCGACACATCTATGACAAGAGGCTATAGGATGCTAGAAGTTTCACTTTCTTCTCTATTCTAATGTCGTGCTGTAGAGTTGAGTTCTATAAGGTCTCTTTTCTCAACCTCTTCTCTTTGTGTTTATAGGACATGAATACGAGGAGATCAACCGCTAGAAGGGAGGAGGGGGTGTAGCTAATGAGAGGATGCCTCCCTATGTTGACCAAGTTCCTATTGCTGGCCTAGAGGAAGAGAATGTGGAGGTTCCTCTTCAAGAACCTCAAGTACCTCCGGAACCCCAAGGGCCTCAAGTTCCTCCTATGCCTCAAGCTCCTTTTGTTGAGGGAGATATGACTAATGCGGAGTTGAGGGTTGCCCTAATAAATTTGACTCAACTCATGACGGCTCAAGCTCATGTCGTTAACAATCACTTTGTGGGCCAAGCTAATCAAGGATATAGGCCACAACCAAATGCTAGTACTCTCGCTTCTAGAATTCGGGATTTCATGAGGATGAACCCTCCTACTTTTCATGGCAGTAAGGTGGATGAATATCCACAAGGCTTCATCGATGAGGTTTTCAAAGTGGTAGATGCTATGGGTTTGACCCCTAGGGAGAAGGCGGAGTTAGCCGCTTACCAACTTAAGGATGTTGCTCAAGTGTGGTATGAGCAATGGAGGAGTGAGAGACCCTTAGAAAGAGGTCCGGTTGATTGGGAGGAATTCAAAGAGGCTTTCCTAGATAGGTTCTTTCCTTTAGAGTGGAGGGAGAAGAAGATGGTTGAATTCATGAACCTTCGTCAAGGGGGAATGAGTGTGCAAGAGTACTCTCTCAAATTCACCCAACTCTCTAAGTATACCCCAACCATGGTAGCCAACCCTAGGGCTAGGATGAACAAATTTGTGATGGGAGTGTCTAGATTGGTGGAGAAAGAGTGTCGTATGACAATGCTTCTTAATGAAATGGATATCTCTAGGCTCATGGTTTATGCACAATAAATTGAGGAGTCCAAAATTAGGGAGATAAGGCAAGAGGGTAAAAGGCCTAGGTCGGATGATTCTAGTCACCAAAAGCCTAGGAAGAGGTTCTATAACCAAGATTCTTCCATGGGAAACAAGGATAGGGCTCCAAACCAACATTCCCAAGGTGGTGGCCACAATTTTGAAAGGGCTAGGTGCCCTACTTGTGGGAAGCAACATGGGGGTAGGTGTCTTGCCGGGATGGATGGTTGTTTTGCATGTGGTAATAAAGGCCAAAAAATGAGGGACTTCCCTAACCTCAAATCAAGTGGGAAAGATGTCAATCAAGCTTCCCTAGATCCTAATGCTCCCAAGAAGAACCCTTCCTATGGGATGGGAGCTAGGAAGGATAACTAATCCGGATTTGATGGTCTTGGTAAGTCTTAAGCTCTTTAAGATTGTTGTTTTTATGTTATGAAATGAGTTTATGTGGTTTTATAGTTCATATGATCATGTCATCTTGATGAATTGCTGAAGGAATGAATTTTTGAAAAGTTGCATGCTTAACAGTGTTACAGTGAGCAGTTCACTGTGAAAATTTTGATTTGAGAAAATTTGTTTTGTCTCGAATTGAAGTTTCAATGAGTGCAGAAGTGTTGTTATGAGCATGTTTCATGTTGGAGAAGGTAGTTCCTCCATAAAAGAAGGGTAAGAGTGAGTTTTGAAATTTGTGTAGTTTAGCAAAAGTTGCTTATGTTGCTAGTGTTTGAAAGTGTAAATTGATGCTCCTTTCTAGTTGATGCTTTGATTTTTGATGTTTTTATCATAAGTGCACTGTGTTATGTGAGTCTAAGTGAGTTGTTGTTTTTGAAGTTTTAGTGTCATTCAATGACGAATGTTATCCCAAGTGGGGGAGAATGTAACGCCCTAAAACGAACTAAGCCGAACTAGAGCTTCGTAGTTGTTTCTTGAGTTGATTTTAAGTTAAAATGAGTTACTTTAGTGTTCTTAGTCAGTGTGTGAAGTTTGGTTAAGTTTGGAGTTCAATCGACTAAGAACGTCCATGACGTTCGAAAGGTGTGCCTTAGAAAGTATTCTTGCGTATTGATGTATTTGACTGAGTTTTACGTATTCGTTTTACTTGAAACTAATGTGAGATGTTCCTAAGACTTAGACCACTTAGTTTAGGGGTTTAACGTCCGGTCACAACCCCACATAGGACCCACAAGGGACCCTAGATTAAGGGCCCAAGACTTAGCACCAAACTGCCAAGAACACTGCTCCATCGACGAGGTAGTCTACTGGGCGTAAGCCCATCGATGCCCCGTTGATTGGGGGAGTATTACCATACTTAGTGGGAAGTATAGACCCCCATGATGCAGTCTCTGAATCCATCGACGCCCAGCAAGATGGGTCGTCGACCCATCGATGCCCAGTAGCTTGGGTCGTCGATTGGCTCCTTCAAAAGCTGCTGAAGCTTGCTGCCAACTTGGGGTGTTTTGTGTAAATTCACCCCAAGTCTTTTATAACCCTAGGTCAATATTTTTAGTGTTTTTAAGTTATATTAAGTTAGTTTTAAGCCGTAGACCTAGACAAGACCCCTCACTTCAAAATTCAAACTCTCTCTCTAAAGACAAACTCTCTCAAAGTCACCGTTGGAGCTAAAACTCAAGGAGGACTAGGAGGGCTGTTGGTGGTCGACTTCTTCACCAAAAATATTTGGTATTTCTCTTAGATAAGGTATGTTATCCATCCTTGATCCCTCTTCCATTCAAGGAGTCAATTCCAAAAGATTTCGAAAAGGGTTTTCAAACTCTATTTTCTTCTATCTTTGATTCTAAGTATGGGTCTTCTTGTAAAAGTGTTTTAATGATTCAAATGTGTTTATTATAGCATTAATTGATAAATTTAATGTCAAAAACTTAATGAACTCATGTTTATGCATATTTCAAACTTTTAGCTTAAGAAATGGGTTATGTGAGCATGATTGTGTAGAGAATGAGCTTTGGTTTTCTTGTGTTGTTATGTTGGTTTAGCTACTGCCCTAAGGGCCTTATTATGATGGAATATTGAGAAATTGATTATAGGTGATGAAGGCTTGGTTGAATAGTGAGTTGCTTATATTGTATAGTTCTTATTATAAAATGCTTTTGAGTGGTATGGTCCACCTTCTTGGTGGCGGTGTTTATTTGATGAACTTGATATTACTTAGTATGTATTGTTAATGTGGTTTTGAAGTCCTAATGGGAGAAATGAAGTGATATTGAAAATGGGTCTTGTATTGTGTTTTGAGAAGCTTGATTTGTATGTTTGACCTAGATTATGTCTAAATGAAGTATATGATTATGTGAAGCATGTAAGGTGTGCGAGTTGATAAATGAAGGTCTAAAGCATGCATAGAAGTAATGTGTATGAAATGATGCTTATATGGAAGGTGTGCTCACATGTACACACACACACTTAAGTGAATGAAAGAATCTAAGTTGAGTAAAGAGGGGAGTTTTGGGGTGGACACTCTTCGTGAGTTGAGATGAAGTGTCTAGTAGCAACCTCACTATTCCTAATGAGCTTACCAAGATAGGTCAGAGGATGAATGCCCTTCGTAAGTCGAGATGTGGTATTCACTAGTTATCCTTAACCTATAGTTTATAATGTTGAGAATCCATGGGGAGTTATGCCTAGCACCGAGAGGATATGAAGAAGAGGTGGAATACACTTCGTGATTTGAGATGTTGTATTCCATTGTACCTCTTGAGATGAGTACTCCTCGTTAGTAGAGAATGAGTTACTTAGTAGCAATCTCCTTATCCCTTAACTATGTGCCCACATAGGTGTAGCTATTGTGAAATTCATGTAAAAGCTAAAAAGCATGACCTTACTCTAGGCAAGTAAGGATCCCTTATCCGATAGGGGTTAATATCGGTATTCCATGTCTACCTCTCATGGTCTTTGTCGGTTAAGCTAACCCCCCACAAGAGTAATGAAAGTAATAAGTCTTCTAAAAGCATGTGCTACTTATGTGAATTGAATGAACTAAGTCTTCTAAAAGAACGTGCTACTTAGGGTAAGTGGTGGTATGGGACGCTACCTATCCCTTGCACTAAGTAGGACATTCTGAAAGGGAAGACTTGGTGCCAAACCTTCTAAAAGAGTGTACTACTTAGGGTAGGTGGTGGTATGGGACGCTATCTATTCATTGCACTAAGTAGGCATTTCGAAAGGGAAGACTTTGGTGGTTTGTTGGGTGTTCTTTTAATGTATTGTCATTGAGTGAGGGGCTTGTTCTCCCGAGGTGAGTAAGCCGAAAGGGGTAGTATTGAGGATTGCTTTGGTGTGTATTGAACGAGGCATATGCATACTTGCTTCTTGTCTTACCTTAGTGAGTCTTAGGATAATCCCTAGGTATGGAAACTCCTACGGAAATGAGTTCACTTTCTCTTCGCTTGGCCTTGGAAGTTCACTCATTTCGAATAATAGTTCATTGTAAATGCTTGAAATGATTCACTGTAATGGCTTAAAACAGTTCACTGTAAATGCTCATCTAGTTACTGTAAAGTTTTGGAAGTTTACCGTAAATGCTTCTTTTGGTTAAAAATTATGGAAACTCTTATCTAAGTGTTAAATGATGGTTCTTATGATGTTTTGCTTTTAGATTCATGAATGTTTTACTTATTTGGCATGAAAAGTTATTTTACTATCTTGTCCCTTTTTACATGATTTTTTTGCATATGTCATACTTAGTACATTGTTTTGTACTAACCCCATACTTTTCTATACTATAAGTATAGGTTGGAAGCTTTTGAATGTTTGAAGGTGAAGCTTGGGAAAGTTCCTCTCAATACAAAGTATGTCCTCATATATTCGAGGGCATAGTCCTTTTTTTAGTTTCTAAATTAAAGACTTATTATGTATTTCTCTTTTAATGTAAAGGGTCGTGTCCCTAAGATATTATGTCGTGTCTTTAAGTTGGCTTGTGACGATGAGATTCTCTAAGTATTTATGAAAAATTGTCTTTTATTAATTATTCGTGAAAAGTTTTAAATTCCGCACTACTTTTCATGTCGTATGTGATGAACGATAGTTAAAGGGGCTTGTACAAGACCTCAAAGGGTCAAGTACGTCTTGCCACGATCCGGGAGTTTTCCCTAGCTTCTAAGGGGTGCTTTCGGATCGTGACAAATATGGCTTTGAATATCCTAAGAAACTCTGTGGCAGACTACCATATTGAGTTTTAATTGTGTTTGCGATCATATTGTGTAGTTGTTGAACTGTTAGAGTGGCCACTGTAACAGATCGCTTTGCGCTTTGAGAGTCAACTAACTTGGTGGGAGAATCCATATCAACTTTTTCTTACATTGTTAGATTGTAATGTGACTCTCTACAGTTGTAGAGATCTAACTTGCTCATAAGTTGGGCGATTTGGAGATTTTTGTCATCAATAGACTTCTTCAAGGCTCCTATGATTTGTTCCACCATTGCGAACTTCTCGTTCATATCAGTTGTGTCAACCATCAAGGAGTTAACCTTTGTTGAAATTGAAGAATTCACTAAATTCTTATATTCACCAAAGTTGAAGCTAGAGTGAGAAAGTTCATCAAACAACTTAGACGCAATGTTTCACTCAAGGATTGTAGTTTTGATGTCATTTAACACCTGCTCTTTCTTGTCATCTCCAAGAAGATGAAATATTCAGATCCATTCAAGGTAGTTGTCTTGAATTCGCGTCCAGTGATTGGATCAACATCATTAAATCAACAAATGTGGCAACAGTAGAGTCCTTGCATGAAACATCATTGATCTTCTTAGGCCATTGCAAAGTTGAACTATTTGCTTTTTTTTTATTTGTAGGAAGAAGAGATGAATAGCAGAATTGGTCCCATGGGGCGTGCCAAATTTGTTCGCAACAAATTTCCTTAAGAGCTAAAAATTAACTGCAAGCAAAATAAATAAAAGTAAAATGTGTTTTTTATTAATGAATCTTGTGTGTACAATTTTGTTGTTCGCTTGATTCTTCACTCCTAAGCTTCTCCGTAATTCGAGGGACTTTAGTGGCGTATTTCCCGAATGTAGGGTTATGTAGACCTCCTTGAGATGTATTTGATCTCTGGAAACGTTGGAAAGAACTTCATCGTTGCAAGTCGATCTCCGAGAAAAACTCTGTTGACCACTTTTTCGAAAAGCTATGTAGCTGGTGTTGTAGATTTCTCCAATTGAAAAATGCTTGTTAAAGAGTTTTCTTCATCCCCTTTGAATGTCATGTCTATCCCATATTTATAGTTATAGGGAGTGAACAAGGTTGCTTGTGATTGACCAAATGATGTCATTTTGACACTTGACATATTGTGATTGACTCTTGCATTTGATTGAGACTACCACCTCATTTGGACACGTGGCGTCACCTTGTTGGTCTTGAATGCCTAATCAATGTGACACATGGCATGGGTTTGGGCTTCAAGGTGAAATGGACATTGGACATGAATTTAATAAAATAGACTTATTTATTTGTAAAACCCAAATTAATCATTCAATCTAAATAAACATAGATTTAATCCAAATTTTGTATGAGTTAAATCTAATAAAATTGTGTGTCTACAAATTATATATATATATATATATATATATATATATATATATATATATATATATATATATATATATTCAATAAGATGCATAACATTTGTAATTGTGTGTGTATAAACCTTGTACAAGAAAGATTACTCGAAATTGCTAAAGAAAATGTTTATATTATTTTTTGAAAAGATAAATATAGGGAATGATGGATAAAAATATCTCATTTTCTTTGATTAGATTTATTATCCGAGGATTCACGTCTAAAGTGATGAAAAAGCTAAAGCAAAAGGAACGATTAATAATAAAATGTACTTCATCTTAGGGTTAATATTTTTTTAATTGTAAGATTAAAAAAATATTATAATTTGGCTTTTGGATAAATTTTTCTCGACAATTCTTAATATTCACTTGAAAATAAAATCGAATTATCATGAATAAGCTTATCGAGGTGCTTCACTTGGCGCGGGTGCTTTACCCAGTAATAGAGTAATTAAGGGCGAAAATAATTAAATTAAAGTTATGGGGAACAAGGGCACGTGTCGTGGTGTAATAAAAGAATCAGGCGTGATTAACAAAAAGAGGTGATTAAGATAAGTAAAGTATGAAAGGGGATGACTAAAGACAACACGTGTCACGCATTTTGTGGCAGCCATGTTTGTCCCCCTTTTGCCCATTCTCCTTTTTTGTTTTCATGGGAGGAAATAACACTCCCAATCTTGGGATATGTTAAAAAAGATTTTTCCTAGGTATATACACTAGACACTCCATGTTAATATGAGTCTAATATTCTAATATTTTTTATTTTAATATATATGATATGAGTAAAATTTAAAAGGTAATTAAATTTTAATATGATATTTAAATATCTAAGTTAATTACTTTTGTTTGTGCAAATTTAATATGAAGAAGTCCATTAAAATTTCCTATTTAAAGTATTTTTGGTCATCAATAATTGATTTTTTACTCAATTTAGTTACAAAATATAAATAAATATTACTGAAATTCAAATAATAAAGCAATAACTATAGAATATGAAATTAAAACTAAAAGTCTTAGCTAAAATGGATTACATAATTTCAAAAATATTATACACTAATTAAATTAAAGTATAACAAAAGAAATAATCTTTAAATTTTTTTACTTGTCTACTTCAGCGTGAAGTCTTGAATTTAAAACTAAAAGTCATAGCTAAAACGGATTCCATTATTTAAAAAAAAAAAATTATACATTAATTAAATTAAAGTAGAACAAAAGAAATAAACTTTTAAATTTTTGGAAAAAATATATATTGATTAAATTAAAGAAGAACAAGAAAAATAATATTTTGAATTTTTTTTTGGAAACACGCCGAAGCAGGCGCGCGTGCCACACAGGTGGCGGTCAACATGCCTGCTTCACTTCTGTGGTTCCACGCTTACATATATAATGCTTACTTTTTTTTCTGTTTTAATTTATTTGTCTTATTTTTTTATTGTTTCTATATTTAAAATTTGCATAAAAATATTACCTTCTTTGTCCCAATTTATGTGACTTACTTTTCTTTTTAGTCAGTCAAAAAAAGAATGACATATTACTATATTAAGTAACAAGTTAACTATAAAATGTCTATTTTACCCTTAATGAAATGATATACAACCACAAATTTCTATCATTCATTTTGGACAACAAGTTTTAAATTCTTGATTTATTTCTTAAACTCTGTGTCGAGTCAAACTACCTCACATAAAATGGGACAGAGAGAGTATAAATTATGATAATTGACAACTAAAATTAATATATTTGTGTCACATAAAATGGGACAAAGAAAGTAATATGTATTATTTAATTTGAAAACTACATAAAAAGTATTTTTAAATCTCAATAATTAACAACATATTGATTCCTACTGAGACAAGAAAAGTAACATATACTTATTGTTTTAAATTACGTAAAAATTACAATAATTAACAACTTAAAATATTTAAAAATCATATCAAAATTTAATTTTCTCTCTAAATATTATCTATGTCACATAAAGTGCGACAAAAAAAAATAAGGAAAATTGTATATAATAGCAAACTATTAATTCAAATTAAATGATGTAAATATAGTTTGATTTAATTGTAACCCATAACAAACTATTGCTATTCGTCTCTCTCGTTCTCTCCCTATTCTCTCTCGCTTTTTATACAAACGCAAATGTGTAAAATGTGTTTGTGTTTGTATAAAATGAGAGAAAATTGTATATATACATATATTTTCATTCCCCTCTCTCCCTCTCCTCGATCTCACTCGCCACTCTCCAAGATCTCGCTCGCTCACTCGCCTCTCTCACTTTATACAAAAACGCAAAATAAAAATGTGTTATGTTTGTATAAAGAGAGAGAAAGTTGTATATATACATACATTTTCATTCCCCTCTACCAGATATCGCTCGTTAGTCTCCCAAATCTCGCTCCCTTACTCGCCTCTCTCACTTTATACAAACACAAATGTATACACTGTGTTTGTATAAAGCGAGAGAAAATTTTATATACAAATACAAATGAATATATTTTCGTCCTATACACTTATTATTATACAAATATGATCTTTCCCTGCTCAATTTTCTTTTGTCTGTCTTTCTTTCTTTCTCACTTATACAAACAGATTATACAATTGATATTTTGTATATGTATACCAAATCCAATTATACAACTATTTTCTTTCGTATATGTATAGCGAAATTATACAACTGATTTGTTTTGTATATATTTAGCGCAATATACATATTTATGTTTGCTATGGAACGCAATTATGCAATCTATAACTATAACATACAAATATAATTTTTGTGTTTGTTATATGTGAAAGTTGCTCATAAAATAACAGATATTGAATCTATACTAGCATGGACACTTACATCTAGTATTATAGAAGAGGCTAGGAAGCCGGTCTTCATCAACATGTCTGCTTCCTAGCCAGGGTAAATTCGTAATTTTAAGTGCTCTATTATTTTGTATTTTTTTTCTCAGCAAATTGTGTAGTTTTGTTTACATTAACTTTGAATGAACAAAAATGACGGCTTTGGCATTATCGAGTGTCTTTTACTTTTTAAATACTCTTATATTGCCCTTACTTTTTCCTTTTTATTTCGTCAATTATTTTGTAAAATTCAACCTGTTTGAACCTACTTTGGTAAGTTAACTCTCTGCTATACTTCCTCTTTTCAAGTAGTGGTTGAAGAATGTAATTTTAGTAGACATTTTCTCATTTTCATAAAAATAGTATAAACAGATTACTCTGATTGGTCCACATGTTTTATTAGTGTGACTAGTTTGTTATTCGTTTTTAGTCCTGATTGATCCATATGGTTTATTTGTGTAACTATTTTGTTATTCGTTTTTAGTCTGTTATATATTTGAAAATTATGTAAATATTATTATAAATTATAATAATTAATAATTTAATATATTTAAAAATCATTAAAAAAATTAATTGACTCTCAAAATTCTATTGAGGCCAAATAAAAATGGAACAATGTAAATAATATGCATTATTTGAAAATGACGTAAAAATTATTTTAAATAACAGTTATTAACAACTTAGAAATATGAATGACATATAAAATGTTCAGTTCACTCTTAAAATTCTATCAATGCTACGAAAATTTGAATAAAGGAAATACTTCAACATATATTATTTGAAAATTACATAAAATGTATTATGATACTTAAAAGACATTTAAAAATGAGATAATATTTTAAAATTCTCCTTGTGCCATATAATTTGAACAAAGTGAACAACTTAAAATATTTTTACAAAAATACTATAAACCACAATAACTAACACCTTAAAATATTTAAAAATCATATAAAAATTTAAATAACTTCTCAAATTAATATTTATCATATAAATTAAATAAAAAGGAACATATTTTGGGCCTGCTAGCCTCTTCTATAATATAGTAATATACATTAAATTTCTTAAGTTATATTTAGTTTTACAAATGTAAAAATTTCATAATTTGTGAAAATCATTAAAAAAAATAATACTCAATTCTTTAACAGTACAAAATGAGTAAACTATAATTCATAAATAAGACCTCATAATATTCTAAGGTGCTAAATTAATAAATCACATATTATCATATTATTATCATTAATAATTTTTTGTGATTATAATCATCAATTTATTACAAACATTCAACTACAGTTAGATAATAGGAAATTTCATAATTTATTAATGCTCAAATGAAATGACATATCAAATTAGTTTCTCATTGTTAACTGATAAAAATTGTATTTTGGTAAAATTCACTACAACAAATAAGATATATAGCTATGAAATTATTAGCTACGATATCAAATTCATCACTAAGTATTCACTTTTAGTGACAAAATTTACTTTTCGTGCTTAAATATATGAGACACATATTTTTAGTGACAACATAAGAATTCGTAGCAAAGTTTTGTCCACTAAAATTTCCCACCAAAAAATTATTTGACGCCATTTTGTTAAGTAGTGTTAGTCACGAATGTAAAGTTATGGGTGACACATTATTTCGTCACTAATAGTGTATGTAATTTATGACAAACTACGACATCAAATTCGTCTCTAATTATTCATTTTTAATGACAAAATTTACTTTTCGTACTTAAATATATGAGACACATTCTTTTAGTGACGAAACATAAAAGTCCGTATCAAAGTTTTGTCCACTAAAGTTTTTCACCAAAAAATTAATTGACTTCATTTGTTAGTAGTGTTCGCCACGAATTCAAAGTTATCAGTGACAAATTATTTCGTCACTAATAATGTATTTAATTCATGACAAAATATTTTTTGTCTTATAATTTACGAAATTTTGGACACAAAAATTTCATCTAAGAAAATATGTTGTTACAATATCGACAAATTAGAGTTCGTAATTAAATATTATAAATTTTAGTTATGAAAATTTATATTTAATTATGATATTTTCTTGGTCACTAATATAAATAATTGGTGATAAATATTTAATTATCTCTAATCAATCTATGATTTAGTGACAACAAAAAAATTGTCACAAGATATGTAAGGTGTTAAATAGCAACGAGTTAAAATTTATAGTGAACAATTCAACTATTTCCTATGAAAAAAATTCATAGCTAAATACAATTTTTTTTCTACAATTGTTCATAATTACAAGTGACGACTTACAAAAAGAATAATACAAGTGCTTCATAAGAAGTAGACAGAGTCCATTCATTAATTGGCTAGTGAAAATATTAAAACCAATGAATTCGATCGATTTTGTAAAAACGAAAAAGTTCAATACTGTTATAAAATAATATATTGTGGATGTCCACTACACAAAATGGTTACTACATTACTTCCCTCCATTATGAAGATAATCCACTACACCAAGAAGTTACTACATTATTTCCCTCCATTATGAAGATAATCTCCACCGTTATGATAATTATTCTTGTAACCTTTCACCTCCATAACCTCCTTCTTTATATTCATGTTTAATGTCATGTTTATGACTAACCTTTTGTATTCCTCTATGTTACACTATAAATAGAGGCATAAGGGTTCCTATTGTATACACTTAAAGATTTGATGAAGACTTGGAAGAATAAAAAATGCTCTCACCTTTTGTCTCCCTATTTCTATTGCTTTATCTTTTATATTTCTTGTCTTATTTTGCTTTAGTTTTACAATACGTTATCAGCACGAATGTTCTACCACTGAAAGATTGAAGCAAAGTAAACAAAAGAAGGTAAAATAATTTTATTTATTTTCTCTCAGGAACAAGGTAAGTTATTGTGGAATCTATTTTATATTTTACTTGTGAACAAGGTGAATGATCCATATTATTGTTAATGTGCATTTTTTTTCACCTATGACTCTATATACTTTGTTTTGTATGTGAAACTTGTTTTATATTTTATTTATGATTATACTCACTGTTATTACATAAGCTTTTAAATTATTTTGTTTTGCGTGTGAAATATTTTGATTTCACATGAAAATTGAAAAAGGAATGGTGGTTGTGAGCAGTTTTAATTTAATGTAATTGGAATTATTATTTTCTTAGTGTCTAATTGATTCTTTGATTTATAATTGTAATTCACTACCTTAATAATTATGCACCAAACATAATATAATATAATGCTATATGTAACTCTCTGTTTTGACAAGTTTAAGATATTGATACAGACTTTGTTGAGAATATTTTTATTGTGTTTCTTTTGTTCTATATTTATTAATTTGTGCATGTTAACCACAAGTGACAAATATTTTTTTTTAAGGTTCAATGGTGAATCCTGTTATATTTGGTTTATCATGTCATTGATTGAGGGTAAGACGAAGGATTCAAGTCCTATCGCACCAAGAGGGTAATACATAGGGTGAGAGTCCCGATGCATCATGATAATAAAATGTTGGGTTGGGTCCCAACAAATAATGACGTAAAATGTCTTCTTGGAAAGACATTGGGTTTCAAGTCCCAATATTATATAAAGACGATGTAACAATGATTGAGCAAATTGATATGCTCTTAACAAAAGTCATGAAATTTATCCAATTGATTTGCTCCATTCTTTTATGTGAATGTGGTAGCAAGACATAATATGTCTGAAAATGACAAGTGGTTAAATGTATCAATATGAGTGTGGTAAAATGTTAATGATCAATTGTGGTAATTAAAAGGAAAAACATTTTGGGTTCTTAAGATGGTCCTTCAAGTGTGAAGGTATATTTTTGTCATCAAAGTGATATGAAAAGTTATTGGGCATATTGAGTTGGTGCAACTCAATTTGAAAGTTTTTTAAATCCTTAATCAAAATACAAGAATACAAAATGATAGTACATTTGGTACATTTGATCTCTTAAAGTGATGTTGAGGTGAATCACATAAATTTGATAAATGTGAAAGTATGACAATGAGTTTCTAATAAAAACTTATAGGGCATGTTCAAATGGTTATGGTCTATTTCTTAAAGAAAATGTGACTTGTATTCTTATGGATAAGAACATATCCATGAATTGTTGGATAAATGTCACATCTCGCTTTTACGGGAGGTTTGAGATATTGAAAAGAAATATTTTGACACAAATGACCATTTAGTACTACACAAATATTGTGATATGTTAAATTATGAACTATTGAAGGACAAAAGAAAGAAATAGTTCTTTCCTATAAAGGTTGTGGTTATGACCAAACAAATTTGTCATTGGTTGTCAAGAAATAAGTCTTGCATGTGATAAAATTAACCATGACAATAATAATATTATTCTCCTTGAAGGAGATGGTCACCATAAGAATGAGATTGTGAAGTTTGTGGTAGTACACAAATCCGGAGGAATGAAATTGTTCATAATATTGAGCTTGTAGTGAGTCTCAAAAGAAACTTTTTAAGTTTCGGAAGAACTGAAAAGAAAAATATTATATTGAGAATATAAATTATGGGAAGATTTAATATCTTCAAATTACTACAACAAAAGTGGATTATAAATATTTATGTATAAAATTACCCAATTTTTTTCTTCTTGTTTGTTGTATACAAACATGGGCATGATGATGGAATCACATGCAAAAATAAACTAGAAATTTACTTAAAATAAATGTTAGTTGGCATAATCGATTGGCCATTCCGATTCAAATGTGATGAAAAATAAATTGAGAATTCACATGGCTATATGTTGAAGAAATAAAAGATTCTTCAAGAATTCACTTTTGTGGTTTTTTCTCGTGATAAAATGATCATTGTACCAGCTAAGGTTGGGATTATATCCCCTAAGATTATTGGAACATATAAAAAGGTAAATATGGGCCCGTTCACCTGCCATGTGGACCGTTTACTATTATGATTTAATAAATACATCTATGGTATGGTCACATGTGCATTTGTATAACTTTACAAATTGGTTTTTATAAGGTTGTTTGCTCGAATTATTAAATTAAGAGCAAAGTTCCAAACTATAAAGTCATGTTGATAATGTTGGTTGGTTTAGAAGAAATTGTTTGCCTCCAATTATAGCTAGACCATTGATTATGAGAACTAATCTCTCAAATAAAATTTTGTATGAGATGAGTTTATTTAAAATGTAAGCATCAAGCCAACAAGGTTCTCCCATCACAATTGGTTCATGGTCAGGAACCAAATAATTTCCATCTAAAAATGTGATGTGTGCATATATGATTTTATTACTCCACCACGCACAAAAATGGATCCCCAAATGAGGTTGAGGGTAAATGTTAGATATCATAACATTAGGGGGAGATATGTTTAGCAGCTGAGATTACGTGTGGGATGAATTATCTAGATCCTCGATCCTCGTTAAAAAAAAAGTGAACTTGAAGTTCAAGAGATAATTCACATGCAAAATGTTGTAAATAATTTTCCAGATGTATTTGCTGACCCAATATTTTGATTAAGCTGCAAAAGCTTGGATAAATAATCCTTGGAGGACAAAGTCTATGGTACGCCAGAAGCGTGATAGACCAATTAATTCCAAACGTAAAATTCTTTGAGGAAGGAGAAGAGTAATTATCAAAATGGTCATGATAATGAGGCAAGTGCTTTGAAAAAGTATTATGACATAACACTTCATAAAACCTTGGCAAAGGTTCAGGTACCTGAAAATGATGAAAAGAAATGAAGAGATCTCAATAAGTTATATCGTATTGGAATCGAAATCAAAATGACCATCGAAGGTATATTTGATATGAAGTAACACTCAATGCTATAAATGGTTACGAGGATCTTAAATTTGAATCTGTCATATAGTGTGGACAGATAAATCATTAGCCAAATAAAATGCACTATTCAAGTATATTTTGTTTCACTTAGAAAAGTGATGTTTTTGAACTTGTAGTTCATAGATCAAAATATATGTCAGTGGGGTACAAATGATCATTGTGCGAAAGTATAATCAAAAGATATAAAGTATGGTTTGTGCCTCGGGGCATAAAGGATTTTCGCAAAAATCCTGACAGTATTAAATAGAGATATATTCTCTGGTGGTGGATGCAATAAGACATGTTTCAGTCTGGCAATAGATGGAATACTTGAATATGCATAATGAATGATTATTATGTCTAACTTGACGATGAAGGTTAAATGAAAATCTTTGAAGAATTTAAAAGGTGTTAAAGCAATACCATTGAGTACCCAATGATTTTGAGACTGCTTAACACAGAGAAAGAATCTTTTTGATTTCATGAAAATGATTTAAAATGTCAAGTATTAGTGCAATTGGTGCACTTACATATTGATGGTTATGCAAATGCTAGAAGATTATTTGATATACATAACGAAAGTTATGTGAAAATATTGTCATAGTATCATTCAAGTTATGACAAGAAACTAACAAAGCAAGTGACTCAATACATACAAGATGTCTGATTTTCTTTCAGAAGAAAAGACGAGCTTTAATAAAATTGAAATTATCAATTCTCGAGCCAGAAATAATTTGATTATGTAAATGCAGAATATTTATTTGATCTGCATAAAGATGAATCACAAATGGACTAATATTTGCATATGAAGAGTTGGAGACACAACAATATCTTGAAAATTCAAAGAATCACACTAGTAACCACTTCATCAAATCAAGCAGAAATAATATTGATCTATGAAGTAATTTGAGAGTGTGTTTGATTGGAATCATGATCTGTCATATTCAACCAATATGTGATTTTTCTTTGGCAAAGGATATTCCAGTGATCTTCAATAAAATGGTGAGATTGACGTTCAAAGACTTGTTCAAGTAATAATCTTGTAAACTTATTCACTAAAGATTGCCAACATCAATATTTGAGAAGTTGTGATGCAAGACTGAAATGCATTGTTTTCAAGATATCAAGTAAAGCTTTTATCAGGGGAAAAAAATATACGTTGTACTCTTTTGCTTAACCATGGTTTTGTCCCAATTGGGTTTTTCTGGTAAGATTTTTAACGAGGCAACATTCAAAGCGTATTAAAAGATATGTGTACTCTTTTTCCTTCACTATGATTTTTTCCCACGGGGTGTTTTCCTAGTAAGGTTTTAACGAGGCATATTATCTATGGATATCCAAGGGGGAGTGTTATAAAATAATATATTGTGGATGTTCACTACACAAAATGGTTACTACGTTACTTTCCTCCATTATGAAGATTATCCACTACACCAAGAAGTTACTACATTACTTCCCTCCATTATGAAGATAACCTCCATCTTTATGATAATTATTCTTGTAACCTTTGACCTCCATAACCTCCTTCTTTATATTCATGTTTAATGTCATGTTTATGACTAACCTTTTGTATTCCTCTATGTTACACTATAACTAGAGGCATAAGGGTTCCTATTGTATACACTTGAAGATTTGATGAAGACTTGGAGAATAAGAAATGCTCTCATCTTTTGTCTCCCTATTTCTATTGCTTTATATTTTATATTTCTTGTTTTATTTTGCTTTAGTTTTACAACAAATACATCAATTTTCTTAAATTACGCAATTATAAAATGCATTATTTGAAAAATACATTCCGTGTTATAAATTTATCATATATACATTTAAGAACAAAATATTTTTTTTTATATAAAATATAGTCATTAGTGACGAAATTAGATTTTTTTCAACTACGAAATATATATAACTTTAGAGATAATTTATTTCGTCACTGATTGAAGTAAAATAATTAGCGACGATATAATTAACCTTTTTAGTGACAAAGCATTTTATTAACTACAAAAAATGTACTTTTTACAATAAATAAATTTGTCACAAATGTTTAAGCATTTTGGAACGATTTTTATTTTTGTAGTTAATATAATACTTTTAGCGACGAAGCACTAAATCGTCTTTGTATACTTTTAGAGACACATTTAGTGACGACTGAGTGACGAAATATTTTTCGTCACAGAAGATTTTTAATGACGAAATATGATTTATTAATGACGAAATTATTTGTCCCTGATAATCAAATTTATTGTAGTGATTATTTTCTTTCAGTTGAACAACATATAAAATTTACAAGTGAACAAAAATCACAAAAGCAAAATGAAATACCCCCTTTGCTCTAATTTATGACTCACTTTTTTAATCGGTTTTAAGAAAATGATATATTTTATATTTAGTAATAAAGTTATTTTAAAATACTTATTTTATATTTATTTAATAAATGATTTATAACTACATAAATATTTATAATGTATTTGTTAAGAAAAGTTTTGTATATCATTTTTTCTTGAAACTCTTTTACTAAAAATAAATTATCAGCTCAAACTATATTACGAACAAAGATATATTAAAATTGGGCCCGTGTTAGCACGGGCTAACTTGTTGAGTAATTAATATGTAGAAGAGTCTAGGAAGCAATTGTTCGCCAACATGCTTTGATTGGTAGTACAATTTGCTTTGGCAGTCTGCTTCATGATTTTTTCTCTTATTCCCACGGTGTCTTTTTATTGGTAATACTCTACTTTTACAAAATTGCATTTGGCCCTTTTTTTTGGCACCATTTTACATTAAAGGAAGACCATAGATAAGGTGATGTGGCACCTCTCTATGGCCTCCATTTTTTTTTAATCCTTTATTGACCATTTTTATTAATTTAATTATTTATTTTATTTTTTATACCTCATAACGTCTTTATACTCAAGTACTCAATTTTTAACCTCCCACTATAAATATCTTCTTTATTAGATATAATGTGCATATATTCATAACTCTCATAATTTTTAACTTTTTGTGGTATTCCTCCATTATTTTCTATATAAATTCATATTTTTTGTTTCACGAGATTTTATCCAAAGTTACCCTTCATTTTCACCATAGTATATTATATGCATGCTTTTATTTGGCTTGAAGAAGAAGAAGAAGAAAGCTCTTGAATAGTATAGGCTTTTGAATAGTATAGACTTTTGAAGTGGATATTGACAAGAACTTGGATAATTATGTATTGATTTCTTTTCCCTTCAATTTTTTTTAATGATATGTGTATTGTACTTTTTCGTTTTTTCTTTCTTTATTTTCCTCTCTTTTTATTCTTATATATCTCTATGATGCCTCTTAAATTTAACTTTTATGTGAAGAAAGTTTTTGAACAGTGATAGATTTGTGAAGTAAATATCAACAATAGGGTTGTCTCTCTATCTTTGTTTGACTTGAAAAGAAGATTAAAACTTCGAATATTGATAGGCTTGTGAAGTGGATATGACAAGATCTTAGAGAATTATGTGTTAATTTTTTCTAATGATTAAAGCGCAATGATATGTGTATTGTATTATGTTTTTCTTTCTTTCATAGTAAAGAGATAGAAATCGAGACCGAAAAGTGTTTCAATCAATTGGGTACAATAGAAATGTCTTTACACACGTCAGAGAAGAAGATTCTTCAAGACCCACTTTCAATTTTTTGGAGTTGAAACCTTCACATCTTCAAAACTCAAGAATAATGTCTCACAAAAACTCTAAGAATTAAAACTGGGAATATCGAAATAAAAGTAATCTCAATAATAAAAATCTGATACTAAGCTATAGGTCATAGCGAGTATTTATAGTTTTCAAAAATTTGTGATGTGAGTATTCTTGCTTTTATTTGGCTTGAAGAAGAAGACTCTTGAATAGTGATAGGCTTTTGAAGTGGATATTGACAAGAACTTAGATAATTATGTATTGATTTCTTTTCCCTTCTATTTTTTAATGATATGTGTAGTTTACTTTTTCTTTTTTCTTTATTTATTTTTCCTCTTTTTTTATTCTTATATATCTCTATGATGCCTCTTAATAATTTTTCTGTGAAGAAAACTTTTGAATGGTGATAGAGTTGTGAAGTGAATATAAACAATACTGATGCCTCTCTATCTTTGTTTGACTTGAAAAAGAAGAAGAAAGCTTTGAATATTGATAGGTTTGTGAAGTAGATATGACAAGATCTTAAACAATTATGAGTTGATTTTATTTTTTCTTCTATTTTTAATTTAATGATTAAAGTCACAATGATATGTGTATTCTATTATGTTTTTCTTTCTTGTGTATCTTTATGATGCTCTTAAGTATAAGTTTTATACGAACTTAGAATTTAATTCCAAGCACGAGAATTGAACTTTAGAAGTATGTGAGGTATTTGTTGTATAATTTCTATTTATATAATTTTGTCTCTTATTTTCTCTCATAAACATGTCAACAAAAAAACAATAAAATAAAAGATATTATAAAATTATAACCAAACAACACGAAATAACCCAAAAATGGACGTGATCACACTCGTCTTATCTCATCGAGACAAGTCAGCCTAAAACTCAACCATTATAATAAATGTGGAAATTTTATAATAAACTTAAAGATACCTCTAAAATCTGGTTGTCGCGTGTACAAACCTCTACGTTATTACAATTGATCCAAAAGAAAGTCTCAAATGACACTGTTTCTAGAATAGAACAAGCGCATATATAGGAGTAAGAAGGTCTGCTAAAATGACAAACCTCCATAAGAAATCTCAGACAAGGAGAAGAGAAAATATCAAAAAGGTCTGGGCTAGTAACCTATAAAAAAATATAGTAGCAAGGGGTGGGTACCAAACCATACGGTACTTAGCAAGTAAACCTCTAAACACAATCTAAGGGGATAGAATACGGGTGCTCCTAACACACCAACCAAACCTCCACGACTACACCCTGCGTAAAACCAACCCAACCTAACAATGCACAATTTATTAACACCCAGCTCAACAACAATAACTTCAACAATTTACATATCCTCAGCAACAAACTCAATATTCATCAATCACAACTTCTACAAAAAGACACACACAATATAAACAACACACAAGATCAAGTTCATCAAATAGAGATAAATATCAAGTAATTTTCAACCACCAATATAACATAAAATCATCAAGAATAAAGGATGTCATGGGATGCAATGCAATATGACATCATGAAATGAATATCTCAGAATACTAAGTACTCTCTCAACCGTATATACATGATACTCCTCGGAAATACACCGAGAGTTCATGCCCATGGAGGGCTCGCGAGGTCCATATACCGACACGGACGATCTCCACGTGTTTGTGCAGACGATCTCAATGCACTATCATAAATAAAACAAAATCCGCACGGACGATCTCCACGTGCCCAAATTATAATCTTAACATCTCACCATCCAGAACACGGACGATCTCCACTTGCCCAACTTATAATCAATCTCATCTCAATGCATGTGAAAAATATTATTTCAATAAAAGAGATGATGCATCTCAATCAAATATCAATCTAATATGTAGTCACCTCAGCTATCACAAGCATACATGTTCAATAAAAAACACAATCACACTAAATCAAGTCAATTTATCACATTGCCTTTATTACCCCTTTTTCATCATTGGATTAATCAATGTGGACAAGTCAACCCATCACCAAGTCTCATTACCCCCAAACACATAGTACACGAAAATACACGAATTCCATACATTTAACAAGGGTTTAGAAATCCACTTGCCTCAATCAATCAAGAATTCAATCTGGGACTTGAGTCTTTCCCTTTCATTCAGCCTTCAAATATATGCAATATATTTAAATAAGTAATTACAATAAGACTTTCGAACTAAATATACTCATATTATCATATGTCTAGTTTAGACCTAAAACTCATCTGAAATTATAATTAAGTTCCTAAATCTTAATGTCAATTAACATGTCAACTCTTTCAATTTTTCTCCAAATTTCAAGTCTAGGGTTAAGTTCTAAATTCTCCAATATCACCAATTTAATGTTATTCATATGATACCATACACCTAGCACTTAATTAAGTTACCAATATATCAAAACTTGAACCATAATACAATAATAATAAGAAAATCAAAAGAAAACAATGAAGTAAATTACGAATAATATGGTGAGAACACTTACTGTTTTCAAACCTTACATTTAGACACCTTATGTTTGTGTTTACTAATTTAATCATCATTGACTAATCATGTCCTAAATCATTACATAATGATTGGTCATCACACCCTTTTTCTCCATTAAAAAGATGGCCAATACAGTAATAAATTTTCAATTCCTCCAACTTATAAACCATTTAGTTGTTTCTCTTTTTTTCTTTAACAAATCAACTATACTACTATTACTACTACTACTACTAATAAAATAATAATAATATGATATCTATCACACATATATACAACAATGCAAAGGTTTGGACGATTACCTTATGACCTTATGTTCTCCGTTCTTCTTTGTTTAAGTGCCGCCAATACACATGTTAGTTTCTTCCTTCTCTTTATTTTCTTTTATAAATTAATTGTGTATTAAAAGATATAATTTCAACTAACCTATTTTAATATTTCAGACTTGATCAATTATTATTAAAAATAACCAAATTACCAATAAATTAATCAACTATAGTTAAATGACTATTTTACATTATAAAAAATGACCATTCGAGTCCTGGACATTACATTATCCACCACTAAAAATCATGTTCGTCCTCGAACATAAGGAAGAGTAAGGAAGAATAACCGATGTTACCAAAAGTTTGAGTTATGACTTACCAGTGTTCATCTCGCTATGTGAGCCCCCTCTTGAAGACCGTTTTATCAATATCAACTACTAAGAACTGAAATTTTAAATCAAACTTTGGAAGGTTTATAAGTCAAGAGTGATTATCAAGTCACATGCTAACCTACAAACTCAATCTAAACAGAAAGCCACTGGACCTTAACATAAGTATCATAACGAATCTTTTCTCAACATAACCAAGATAACATTTTGAACCGATACCGGTTACAACCAGAAGTGAACTTGAACCAACCACCACACACTTAAAATGTACAAAGCATCACCGATCTTATCAAGATTCCCTTGTCACAACATAATCTTTCCTCGAGCTTAACTATAAGAATCTAATATTTAGACATCAAGTACTAATCGAGGGAGAATCAAACTTATCTAACCCAAACAAGAACAAGAACAAGTAACTACTTAGCTAGAAATACACCCAAGATAACAGAATCTCTAAGAACACTATCAAAATTCTAGATCAATAACTATTATTGTAGACAACCTTTAAGAATTGTAGAGCTAGACCCAATGCTCCCTTCATTCAATCACATATATTCGGAACGTGACCTTGATGACGAAATGAATATTAAGACTATCAGACAACTGTAAATACCCATGGTAGCATTCTATGAATTCTCTTAAGAAAGGTTGTGCGTGCAAAATCACTAGTATACTTCAACTAGCCCAACAACACCAAATCTTCCATAACTGAAATGAGCAAGTCTAACCAAAGATACCACCCTACCAAGAGGACAATCACAGGATCGGTACACCCGATCCATCACTAGGGATTCACCCATAGCCATAGATATGAAAACACATTTGGATATAGGTAGCGCATCACACTCCAAACCATATCCAAAATAATGTAGATAGTCATATAAAAATATACTTAACAAAAGTCAAATAACACTAGGTATTTCTTCCATAGTGCCTATATCAAACATTTTCTTTCATATGACTCTCTCTTTAATTTTCTAGCTATCCACAATCACCAATCTAGTTCCGATTATAATTGCTCACATACTTATTTTATCAAACCACATATGCTCTTCACAATACTTCACTAAGATCAACACTCTTAATACTAACACAATATCATAGCCACAAATTCCATTTACCTTACTCTCAAATGTCACTAGTATTAAAGTCTTCTTAGCAAACACATTATCGCCTCCAAAAGTTTCGAACTATGGCTTCCTCCTTTCCCTTTAAGCATTTCATGACAAATACATGTTACACCCAAGATTGATAACACTAATTCGAAATCCAAAAGTACTTTACCATCGAGATACAACAATTGATTCACACTCCATGTCAACTCCACGTAATTCTTCAGATACCAAATTTCAACTAATATTTAAAACCATCATATACCTCATACCAACACTTACGAAATTCTTGGTCACTCTGATAATTCTGTATACTATAATCTCATAACCTCTACTCACTATCAAATGTCTATGTAACACGTCATAACAATTTGTATCGTCCCATCAACAAAGTAGTTTCAATCCCCATGAATCCTCATTAATCATGTAAAACTATAGGTCCACTTTGTTAAACATTAATAATTACCTATCCGAAATTGAACAATCTAGCTCGACATAACCACATAGAATCTTTCACATATAGCTGCTTGTGACCCAAGCAAAACTCAATCTTTAAAAAAGTTCATGATTACTTCCTAATAAGTTTGTACCGAACTAGTTCACACCTCACAGTCATATCTAAACTCATATGCAAAAATAAATAAATCCTTTAACTACAAACCAAGGGCTTATACGAGAGGTATTATTCCTTCATTATTTTAAAAATTTTCTCATGACACAAAATTCTAAATATCTTGAGCCTTTCAACACACCCGACTCTTGTTCTTTTTGTTGACTCGCTCACCAATACTATTTTTTAGCCAACAACGCCTGACATTTTTACCTTATCCTCAAAATAAAAAATTTAAAGGAAACCCTTCCTTAGGTCCCTTTGAAAACCAAAATACCACTCTTTATGACTCAATTCACACCTTGACAAAACATATTACCATGAACATAAACTCACCATAAAAATCTTGATTTTTTTTTTACCTCAATAATGTAACACAATCCTATTATCTATCAATATTTGTTCATACCTTGAAAATATTTATGAATTACGTATCTTAGCTTATCAATGATCTCTTCTCCACCGACTTTATCATATCTTTCGCTAAAATTTCAACCGTATTCATTACCAAACTCAAGACCACAAAAAAACAATTTTCATCACACTTGAGTTGAACGTCTGTACACTCCTTTCACAAATTTTATCCAATAGTTTTTTTAACCAATATGGTGAACCCCTGACACTATTATCATATAAGAACAAATATATAGAACCACATATCTTTAAACCCGATTCTCAACTCTCTAAAGATATACCTTTGTCCCTAGCAATTAGAGTAAATATTTTTTTATCGATTTCCTCTTTCCAATGACTAAAATACATTTCACTAATTCTTTTCATTTGTGACTCTAGTTCATTTAAATTTCATTTGAGTGGTGTCTCAGCACCTCATATAACTTTCCATACAACCACATTACTCATCAAATAACATCAAACCATAACATTAGATACTCGCCTTCACGATCTAGACCGTCGTGATTGGCACCCACACTACAACTCGGTGGGAGAACAACTACTAGCAACCAACCAAGGCAATAACAACATTATAACATATGCATAAATATCAACATATTCATTACTATCATAAGAATCAACATCACAATTCACATGATTCATCACATAGTTGGTCCTCTCATGAAACCCAAAGTCAAACTGTTAGCATGACGAAATGTGGCAATCCGATCCCATTTTTATGCCAAAACATGACAACCGATCCCAATTAGTATACTGGAATGTGGCAATCCTATCCAGTTAGTGTACGGAAGGTGGCATCCGATCTCAATCACACATCACAATAACACATCAAGATCACACATTCAAGTCATGATTTCATGGTATCGATATACATATATCTTATTTCAACATCTATGATCAATATTGCAACACGTATACATATACAAGTATCACAATAAAGCAAATCAAGTGTATATCACACAATCATAGAATCACAACCATTACCTACCTCGAATCAAGCTTGAAATCGTAGAAATCTTGTTCCTTCCCTTTCTGGATTCGTTCCCCTTGTTCGCGGTCTACAAACAACAATTTAAATACGGAAATCAATAAAAAAAACTAAATTCCTGGAATACTAACAAAATAAGAACCCTAGTTCAAGACCATGACCCCAACTAATCAATTTAGGGTTAATTCCACCATAGGATTCTTCAAAAAATCCTTCCCCATCAATATTGACCCATTCTAAAATGTTCTACGGATCAAAAAACGAATTTGGGGAGTGAAAATCTTAATTCTAGCTTCAAGAATGGTGGAAAATGAGTTGGAATAGCCCAGGGGTCGTTTCTTAATTCAAAAAGTCAAAAAATACAAAATAAGGTCGTTTAAGGATTTTATTTACGATTTAAAATCCTTCATCCCGCTATAGAGACACCCATCCCGTTGTAGCGGCGTTGCTGTAGCGGCAAGAATCCTGATGCAGCGGCACGAAGCGAGTCAGTGAGATCCTAAAGGATTTTTAGTATCCCCCTTTCATGACATAGAGCCCACTATGCTCAGAAAGTACCCTTAACGCCAAAGTCAATTCCTGATGATCTACTTATCCATATTCGATGCCATAAAGTCGTACGAATTCCTTAACGAGTTATCTATCAATTCATGAAATCAAATCCACATTTACTCCACCCGATTGCTACCAGATTTACCTACACCTTGATGACTCCAATTTCCTCCGAATCTGGACAAGGTTGGGAAAATCCTAGTACTACGAAAAAGCTTTTTCCTTCCCCAATTTTTCCCTATTAAAATTTCTATAACGATGAAACCCTATCGTTACAATAGATACCGATTTACCCATCACTCATCCCTGAGTGATCAAATAAGGAAAGGTAGGTTAGAAAAAGAAATAAGGTAGTACCTGATTCGATGAACAAATATAGATACTTGTCTCGCATATCCTTCTCGGTCTCCCAAGTAACTTCATCAACTCGATAATGCTTCCATTGAACTTTCACGGAGTTAATCTCTTTTGTTCTCAACTTACGAACATCACGATCAAGAATAACAATCGATTCCTCATCATATTGGAAGTCCTTGTCTAGAATTATTGAGTCCCACTTAATGATATAGTCACCATCACCATAATTTCTCTTCAACATAGACACATGAAATACGGGATGTACACCGGAAAAATTAGGAGGTAGCGCCAATCTATACGCCACTGGCCATACACATTTGAGAATCTCAAAGAGACCAAAATTGAGAGGACTCATCTTACCCCTCTTACCAAACCTCTCAACCCCTTCATGGGTGATACCTTGAGAAGAACATTCTTTCCCGTCTGGAATTCCATGTCTCTCACCTTGTGAACCGCATACTTCTTTTGTCTACTCTGCTCGACTAGAAGTTTGTCTTGAATTCTCCTCACCTTATCTTGAGCGTCTTTTACTAATTCAACCCCCAAAGGTTTTACGTCTCCGGATTCAAACTAACCTATGGGCGATCTACATTCTATCCCATATAACTCCTCAAATGGTGTCATATCAATGCTCGAGTGATAACTATTATTATAGGAAAACTCACATAGGGGTAGGACCTTATCCAATGCCCTCTAAAGTCAATTACACAAGCTCTCAACATGTCCTCTAATACTTGTATAGTCCTTTCTGACCGTTCATCCATCTGGGAATGGAAGTCTGTACTAAAAGTGAGTTGTGTGCCCAATTCATCATGCAACTTCCTCCAAAACTTGAAAGTGAAAAGGGTACCACGATCTAAGATGATGGAAAGGGGCATACTATGCAACCTCACTATTTCCTTTACATAAATCCTAGGCAATTCCTCATCACTGTAATCCACCCTTATTGGAATAAAGTAGGATGATTTAGTCAACATATCATCCACAACCCAAATAGAATCAAATTTCCCCAAAGTATTGGGAAGACCAACCAGAAAGTCCATGTCTATCCTTTCCCACTTCCATTCTGGAATTGACATCTTTTGGAGAAATCCCTCAGGTCTTTGATGTTCATACTTCACTTGATGACAATTCTGACACTTGACCACAAACTTTTCAATGTCTTGTCTCATACCCGACCACCAATAAAATCATTTCAGATCTCTATACATCTTGGTCACACCCGGATGAATAGAATAGCACGAGCCATGAGCCTCCGCCAACAACCTTGGGATCAAATGATCAACTCTTGGAACACATATTCTACCTTTATGGTTGAGCACACCATCCGCATCTAGAGTGGTTCCTTGAGACTTACCTATGGAAATCTTTGTTCTAAGCTCATCTAAATCTCCATCTTCATATTGATTGGCCTTGATTTCCTCTATGAACATAGATTTAGCTTCGATGTTATTTAACAACCCACCTCCTTAAAAAATGCCCAACTGCACGAACTTAGACTCTAAGGTCTCTATTTTCTTGGCCAAGATTCGCTTGGTTCTACTCAAGTGAGATAAACTACCCATACTTATCACTTTTTGACTCAAGGAGTCTGCCACAATATTTGCCTTACCCAGATGGTATTGAATAGTCACATCATAATGCTTGATTAATTCCATCCATCTTCGTTGTCTCAAATTCAAATCCTTTTGGTTGAATACATGCTTCAAACTAAAATGATCAGTAAATACCTCACACTTAACTCCATACAAATAATATCGCTAGATCTTAAGAGCAAATACTACCACTGCCAACTCCAACTCATGAGCGGGATAATTTCTCAAGTGCACCTTCAATTGACATGAGGCATAAGATATGAAATTCTTATCGTGCATCAACACATAACCCAATCCAGAATTTGAGGCATCACAATAGGAAATAAAGTCCTTTCCCTCAATTGTTAATGCTAGAACGGGCGCGGTGGTCAAAAGAGTCTTAAGCTTTTGGAAGCTCTCCTCACATTTTTCAGGCCATTCAAACAGTACCTCCTTTTTGGTCTGATTAGTCAAGTGAGTAGCAATTGAAGAAAAATTCTTAACAAAACGACGATAGTAACTAGCAAGTCCTAGAAAAATCCTAACCTTCGTCACCGAACTAGGTCGTACCCAATTCTCAACCGCTTCAACCTTTTGGGGATCTACCCTTATCCCTTCTTTTGACACCACATGCCCCAAAAATGCAACCGACTTCAACCAAAATTCACACTTGGAAAATTTTGCATATAACTTTTACTTTCCAAGGATACCCAAAACAATACGAAGATGGTTAGCATACTCTTCTTCACTTTTTGAATACACCGAAATATAATCAATAAAGACTATCACAAAGGAGCTAAGAAAGGGCTTGAATACTCAATTCATCAAGCTCATGAAAGCTGCACGCGCATTAGTCAACCCAAATGACATAACCAAAAATTTATAGTGCCCATAACGAGTCCTAAATGTCGTCTTGGGTATATCTTTAGGCCTAATCTTTAACTGATGATACCAAGATGTTAAATCAATCTTAGAGAAAACTGCTGCACCTTGTAATTGGTCAAAAAGATCATCTATCCTAGGTAAGGGGTACCTATTTCAAATAGTGATATTATTCAATTGTCGGTACTCTATGCACATCCTTATGCTGCCATCCTTCTTGTTAACAAATAAAACCGGAGAACCCCATGGGAAAACACTAGGACGAATAAAACCTTTATCAAGAAGCTCTCGGATTTGACCCTTAAGTTCTCTCAATTATATCGGAGCGATGGGATACGGAGGAATAGAAATGGGGCGCGTACCAGGCTCTATGTCAATACAAAATTCTATGTCTCTATCCAGAGGCATGTTTGGTAAATCATTAGGAAAAACTTCATTAAATTCGGATACCACTGAAATAGACCCAATGGATGGAGCTTCGATCTCAACATCCCTAATATGAGCCAAATAAGCTAAACAACCTTGCTCTACTAATTTACTAGCCCGGATGGAGGATATAATGTTAACTTACTTAGGCTTGTCCACGCCTTCCCACTCTAATTTTTCCCTTCCTAAAATTTCTAGAGTCACAGACTTAGCATTACAATTAAGGAAAACATAATGGGGAGACAACCAAGTCATGCCTAAGATTATGTCGAAGTCAACCATATCCAAAATCACCATATCAGCTCAAATCTTAAATCCCATAAATAAAATAGGGCAAGCACGGTAAACATGAGTGACTATGACTAACTCGCCAACCGGGATAGAAACGTGTATATGATAATCAAGAATATCACACAACATCTCAAAATCAGAGGTAAATCTCACATACACATAAGAATAGAATAAGTGGAACCCAGATCAAATAATACATTATCCATTCGGTCACACACAAGAATAGTACATGTGATCACTGCATCAGACGCCTCTGCCTCATTCTTGCCCGGAAAGTCATAACATTGAGCGCTATCATCGACACGAGCTACCTCCCTATCTGGTTCCGTGTTACCTCTACCTTCGTTACCATTTCCTCTACCTCCACAACCTCTCCGATTTCCTTCTCGTCCTACTTATGGACGTCCTCTACCATTATTACCATTTACCGTGGGTACAATTGCTAGAGAAGGTTGATGTCCGAACTCAAAGGAACGCAGTTGTGGGCAGTTCCTCATCATGTGTCCAAATTCCCCACAACTAAAGCAAGTGCGTCCACTAGATGGTCTGTTATCCGCCACGTTCCCAACACACAGATAAACAGAAAAATTATTAGAAGGAGTCCGCAAATAGTTACCGATAGAGGCGGGCATGTCGGACTGAATTGGCTTGGCCGTGAGTGTAGGTCGACCGGATCCTCTAGCATAGGAGCCCTGAAAATTTTCAGAACTCTTACCCCTCTTAGACAACACCCTGGCTTGACCGTCTCGCTTCACCCCCTCCACCTTCTTGACATAATCAGTCACTTCATTGGAACTCCCTCCTGCAAAAGTTATGTGAAGAGATAACAATTGTATCTTAGAATCCAAACCTTTAATAAACAACTGGATCCTCTCCTCTTCAGTGGTAACCAATTGTGTAGCATATCTGGATAAGGCATGTAACTTGGCTTCATAAGCAGCCACAGACATACAACTCTGCTCTAGTGTCATGAACTCAACCTTGTTGTGATCTCTCAAAGTCCTAGGAACATACTTCTCTAAGAACAAGACATGAAATTGGGTCCAAGTAAGTGGAGGTAATGTAGATGCTATGCATTCCATATAAGCTCTCCACCATTGCTTGGCCTCACCTTGAAGTTGGAAGGACACTAACTCAACCCCATGTTGGTGAATGATACCCAACTTATGCAATCTCTCATTACAATCCAATATGAACTCATAAGCATCTTATGTATCCGAACCAAGAAATACCGGGGGCTTGAGCTTCAAAAACTTGGTCAACACATCATGCTCATTACCAGTCATCACCGAACCCAACAAAGGACGAAAGAAAGCATCATTACCTACCTTTCCAACCGGCTTGGTACAATATTATTAACAGGAGGATTCGAGGGGACTTGAGTAGGTGGAATCATTCCCAGACCAGCCAACCCGTACAAATATGACATGATATGTTGAGGTAACACCAGATCAATGGGAGGGATTCCTGTAGCTTCAGCCTGTACTTCTTTCTCATTTTCAACCTCCTCAACATTCTCAAACTCAACTTCCTCTTCTATCTCTTCGTTATGCACCAGAGGGTTCTCATTCACCGGAACACAGTCGTTTGATACCTCATTCATAACAAGCACCACTCTCCCACTACCTCTACCCTTAGCTCTTCCTCTACCTCTGCCTCGACCACGACCTCTGGCTGCGGGTTCCCTAACTGGAGAATTAGCAGGAGTGTCACGACTGGAATCTAGACCCCAGACAAGACAGGCGTTGTTGACCTCTCAAAGGTCGCCGACAAGCCTACTTACGTCAATCTTACTTTACATAGGTTAATTTTTAGCGGAAAATTTGAAACTTTTTGTTTCTAATCATTGCTTACTAAACATTTCTAATACATTCATAATTTGTTCAACATCAACCATCTAAACATTAAGAGATAATCAAATGAAAGGAATAGTTCATAAAACATAATTGTATAATTGCCAAAATGGCCCAATACATAGTCTGAATAAAATAAGAAAGAAACGCTAGTGGAACATACTCCACTAGCTCAACTCCTAAACTAAGCTAGAACATAAAATAGTAGCATCCTCGAAAGCATGAGGACCTACCAAAGCCGGATGAATGCTGGACGTCCGGATAACTGCATCGATGATCCTGTAGCTCTACCGTCCACCTGTGCTTGCACCTAAAATAGTAGAGTTTGTATAGGGTTAGTACACACTTGTACTAAGTATGGGTATATGCAAGCACACACCAAGGACATGCATGAGAAAGAATAGCTCTTTCCTAACAACATGATTTTTGGAAGTCAAGTCAGTGGACTTGCCAAATTGAGATTAGGAAAGTTTCCAAATTTGGATTAGGAAAGTAAGTGAGCCTTCCAAATTTGGATTAGGAAAATGATACCATGAGAATAACATACATCATCATACTTTTCACATTTGCACACAGCACATAACATTTACACATAGCACATATCATATGGCATACAATACATTTTACATGTAGCACATAACTTCTTTCATATCATTCATTCATATGCCATGAGACCTTGGAATCATGGACTTGACATTAAGACATCCCAGAAATGAGGGCTCAACATATGGGACCTCAACTAGGGAGTCTTCATTAGCAAACACAGAGTCTGCTTCATTCATTCATACGTACTTCATTTTATTTCCTTCATAGTCCAGTGTAACCACCGGCTATACCTAGGATGTAGTTTAAGACTTTCATTAGGTTCATTGTGCAATGACCAAGAATGACCTAATGTCATTACTTGAATCTAACTCACCTTTTGATTATCCTATCCTAACACCTTTGGTATCATTCATTTCATTATGTGCATCATTTGAGGCTGACCTCATTCATTCATTGGGAACTTTAACTTTAACCGACATAGATCATGTGAGCATCATGAAATCCAATGTCTCCCCCACACCGAAAAGAGGTGGAATCACTGGCCAAAGTGATCCAATAACATTCTAGCGTACATGGGAATTTAACCCCGCCAGATCCCTATATTGGCAGTATAGGTTCGAAGACTAGGAGATATAAGGAGACCCATACCCGGCAAGCCGGACAGTCTCATCTCATGAGAGTTACGTGAACCTCCGCCCTTCCCGAAAGAAAGCATCACCGCTCATAGCTAGTCTATCGGTGCTCAGTATAAAGTTCCATTTCATTCATCTCATACGTCATGGAAGCTAACTTCTAGTATGAGGACATCATAGCTCATTAGATGATTTCTTATCTCATCATTCGTATTAAGTGTGTTAAGCTCAATACCTCCATTAGAGTGTTCATAGAGACTAGTCTCTTCATTATCTTACACTCTCATAGGTGAATACATGTTGGTAACGTTTACTTAGGCTCATTTGAGATTACTCTCCTCATTTACATTAGCCTCAAATCATGTTGTCACCACATTCATTATCATTAGCACCTTTGCTTTTTCATAGTTATTCACCTCTTATTATGTGCTTGTTCATTTCATCATTTCATTGTTCATCTCATCATATGCCAATGCACTTGGCCATTTAGTGTATTTACGCTCATACTTAACCCTTCTAGGGTTCATCATTTCATTTCATACATCTTAGGTTCACTTATTTTTGAACGTATGTTAGACTTATGTGTCTATACATACAAGCCATGAGGCTTCATTCGTAGTTCATTAAGTGACTCATACATTCCTAAGATTTTATAGTACAAGACTTATGTATCTTGTATATACGCCAAGATCTTGATTTCGATCTAAGTAGATGGCATTATTCTTGGATGATTTGTTCACGTATGACTTATGTATCAAACAGAAGTTTGGGCAAGGAACCCAAGTCTTGAATCAATTGGATATCATTTATATTTTTACTTGACTTTATTCTAATATTCATAACATTTTAACTCTAAGTTAAATCACAATTTTAACATTGAAGGATTACTTTTCTATTTAACCCTCTCCTTACTTGGGCGAAATTAAGAATAAAATAAAAGAGGCTGTGGGGGTTTGATCCCACAACCTCTTGGTTTAATAAAAAGGGGAGAGTAACATGTTAATGAAAAATGAAAATGGGGTCGTGGGTTCGATCCCCACGCCTCACATCTTTTATTTATCTTATTTCTCCCTCTCCTTTGCTGCCCATAAGTCATGGGTTCGATTCCCCCCCATCCCCATTTCTTTTATTTTTCAATTCTTGGGCAGCAGCTAAGGGGTTCGAATCCCCTTAGCCCCAACACATATTTTTGTTAAAAATATCAACCTCTTGGTCATGTGAGGTCTTGGGTTCGATTCCCCTTGACCTCAACTGTTTTAATCCCTTTTTAAAACCCTTCCAAAGTCTCCAGAACTGACCGAAATTAACAGCAAAAATCTGTAAATTTGATTACCTTTTATACAATCTATTTTTCTCCACTTTTTAACATTGAAACTTTATGCATTTGGAGTAGTGTTTAGTGAATCCTTGAGGTGCATTTTCATGAACATATTTGGCCAAGAATTCTCCATTTAAATTCAGCCTCATTTCCTTTTTATGAACATCACGATCTTCATGACTTTATGTACGTAAAATTAACAACCACAACATTCACAACTAAGGCAACAAGGCCGAAACAATGTTCATGTTCACACACACTTTTACACAAAATCCGAAACCCATACATGGATTGTCTCTTTTTTTCCATAAATTAACGTACATAAAACACATTCATATCCAGCACAACATCACATAATCCTAAGTCTACCAGCATTCATCCCAACCTACGAATTTGTTGGTAGCTAATGACAGGGACATGCAACGGGGAAAGCAACCTTAGTTTTTGAGCCGGATATACTGAGTCCTAGGGGTCTCTTGGGAAAGGGACCAAGAGTAAGAAGACCCATACCTTTCTTTTCTTGTTAAATGTCCAGAATGCTGCCCAAGAACTTCTCCACAAATCAGTCCACACACCCAAAGTAACACCTTACCCGACTAGTGTAGTACGTTTTGCTTAACGTTACCGGATTGCTTTCTCTTTTGTGTTTCTAGCTTTCAAGTTCTTGATGAACTTTTGCCTTGGTTTTTCTTTTTCTGATTGATTTATCACGTTTGGCAGCCAAGAAAAGAGAGTGAAAGAGAGAGACTAACGTGTAAGAGAGAGTGGGGGATGGGAGATAGTGGTCTAGTAGAAGTAGGACTAGTTGGTAGGACTTAGTCAACTTAAATAATTAATTAAAATTAATAAAAATCTGATTTTTTTTCCCTAAATCAGCTAATATTAATTATTATTAAAAATTAAGTTAACAAATTAAAATAAAAGCAAGTTAAATCTTGCTTCTAGTGGGGCTCGAACCCGAGTGACCCCATTTGCGAAAAATGGGTCAATTCGGGTTGCCCCACCCGAAATGCTTTAAATAAATTAATTAATTTATTAATTAATTTGTTCCTCAGGGTAATTACAATATTACCCTTGGCTTGGAAAAGACCATTTTACCCTTGGACCCTCAAAACTTAAGATTTCTTCTTTTGAGTCCTGTAAAAACTCTTTGATCAATTAAATCTTCGTTTTCGCGAGCCTCACATGGTTGGTTCCAACCTTTCCAAGCTCAATTAACTTCCCAAGTTAGTTGGCTTGGTCGTAGTAAGGGTTCTGAGGTCTGGTTCTACGCGTATCAATACGTGTGGACCTTGGTCTAACCACAAGCATTCTTGAAAAACATAAGTCTTGATCCTATTCATTTTTAGGGTTGTTACATTATCCCCCCCCTTAGGAACATTCGTCCCCGAATGACACTACTACTTCATGTTCTAATGCCAGTCAGATCATAACAAAAGCACTATACATAGTCAATAAATAACAACCAAATACGGGGAGGTAAGGAAGCATAGGTTTAAGAGTATAAAGTCTAACCTCAAGAGCTGAACAGGTGAGGGTAGCAGGCCCTCATGTCGGCCTCAGCTTCCCACGTAGCACCCTCAACAAGATGATTTCTCCACAATACCTTCACTGTGGCAATCTCCTTGTTCCTCAGCCGCTTGACCTGTCTGTCTAAGATCTTAACCGGTACCTCCTCATAAGACAAGTCTTCATCAACCCCCAAACCTTCAACAGGTAAGATTGATGGTGGATCACCTAGGCACTTCTTCAACATAGATACATGAAAGACTGGATGGACAAAAGCTAACTCTGCGGGCAATGCCAACTCATAGGCCACCTCACCCACACGCTGTAGGATCTCATATGGCCCAACATATCTCGGACTCAGCTTCCCTTTCCTACCAAATCTCATCACCCCTTTCATAGGCGATATTTTTAAGTAAACCTGGTCACCAATATCAAACTCTAAGGGTCGCTTTCTGTTATCAGCATATGACTTCTGCCGACTGTACGCAGTAGTCAACCTGTCCCTAATCATTCTGACCTTCTCTAAGGCCTCATGAATGATCTCCGGCCCCAAAATGGATGACTCTCCAACCTCGAACCACCCAACTGGAGATCTACACCTCCTACCATACAGTGCCTCAAACGGTGAATCCCAATGCTGGAGTGATAGCTATTATTATAGGAGAACTCTATCAAAGGCAGATGGTCATCCCAGTTACCTCTGAAGTCAATCACACACGCCCTCAACATATCCTCCAATGTCTGTATGGTGCGCTCTGCCTGCCCATCTGTCTGAGGGTGAAAGGCAGTGCTAAGCTTCACCTGCGTGCCCAAGCACTTCTGGAAAGATCTCCAGAAATGAGAAGTAAACTGAGCTCCTCTGTCTGAAATAATAGACAAGGGAATCCCATGCCATCTCACAATCTCATCAATGTAGAGCCTCGCATAATCCTCGGCTCTGTAAGTAGACTTTACAGGGATAAAGTGGGCAGACTTAGTCAATCTGTCCACAATAACCCATATAGAGTCATGCTGCCTCATAGTCCTCGGAAGCCCAACCACGAAGTCCATATTAATGGCCTCCCATTTCTAAGTCGGAACCTCAATAATCTGCGTCAGACCACCAGGCTTAAGATGCTCTGCCTTAACCTGCTGACAATTAGGACACTTGGCCACATATTCTGCAATGTCCTTCTTCATGCCATCCCACCAATAAATCTGCTTGAGATCCTAATACATCTTGGAGGAACCTGGATGTATAGAATATCTGGAACCATGGGCCTCTGCAACAATCCTGGTCCGCAAATCATCCACATCTGGCACACACAGCCTGTCCTGATATCGAAGTACGCCATCACCTCCCAAGCGAAAGACTCATTCATCTTCATCAACACTGAGTCCTTCAACTCCATCAACACGGGATCTAGATGCTGACCCTGCTTGACTTCAACTACCAAGGATGGTTCAGAACTAGGATGAACTGAAACATCCCCACTAGTGGAGTCAACCAAACGCACACCCAGTCTGGCCAGTCTGTGTACATCTTTTACCAGCTCCCTCTTCTCATCCTCAACGTGAGCTGTACTTCCCATGCTCATCCTGCTCAAAGAATCAGCTACAACATTAGCCTTACCTGGATGATAGTGCACATTCATGTCATAATCCTTCAACAGCTCCAACCATCTCCGCTGACGTAGATTCAACTCCCTCTGTGTGAACACGTACTAGAGACTTTTATGGTCTGTGAACACATCTACATGCACTCCATACAGATAATGCCTCCACAGCTTCAGTGCAAATACCACAGCTGCCAACTCCAGGTCATGAGTGGGATAATTCTTCTCATGAACCTTGAGTTGTCTAGATGCATAGGCTATCACCTTACCAACCTGCATAAGAACACAACCCAAACCAACCCTAGATGCATCACAATAAACAGTGTAGTTCTCACCACACTTAGGCAAAGTAAGCACCGGGGCTGAAGTGAGTCTGTCCTTGAGCTCCTGGAAACTCTTCTCACAAGTCTCCGTCCATTTGAACTTGGCTTTCTTCTTAGTCAAAGCTGTCAATGGCACAACAATGGAAGAAAAGCCCTCCACAAACCTGCGATAGTAACCAGCCAATCCCAAAAAGCTACGGATGTCAGTAGGAGTAAGAGGTTTTGGCCGGTTCTTCACAGCCTCAGTCTTCCTGGGATCCACCTCCACGCCCTGATCGGACACAACATGACCAGGAAGGTCACTGATCTCAGCCAGAATTCACATTTACTGAATTTGGCATACAACTGATGCTGTCTAAGTACCTGCAAGGTTAGTCTCAAATGCTGTTCATGCTCTTCCTAGGTCTTAGAGTAGATGAGAATGTCATCAATGAATACTATGACGAAAGAGTCAAGGTATTCACGGAAGACCCTGTTCATGAGGTCCATAAATGCAGCAGGTACATTCGTGAGACCAAATGACATGACTAAAAACTCATAGTGACCATAGCGGGTACGAAAGGCTGTCTTTGGGATATCTCCATCCCTAACCCTAAGCTGATGATACCCTGAACAAAGATCAATCTTAGAGAAGAAACTAGACCCTTGGAGTTGATCAAACAGATCATCTATTTTGGGGAGTGGATACTTATTCTTTATTGTGACTTTGTTGAGCTGCCGATAATCGATACACATTCTAAGGGTTCCATCCTTCTTCTTTACAAACAACACTGGAGCGCCCCAAGGGGATATGCTCGGTTGAATGAAACCCTTGTCAGTGAGATCTTTTAACTGCAGCTTCAACTCTTTGAGTTCCGCTGGAGCTATTCTGTAAGAAGGAATTGAGATTGGTTTAGTATCGGGTTCTAAATCGATACCAAAGTCAATCTCTCGAAGGGGAGGGACTCCAGGTAAATCATCAGGAAACACATCTAAGAACTCATTCACTACAGGTACTGAGTCTATGGAAGGAATGTCAAGATCTAAATCATTAACACTCACAAGATGACACAATAACCCCTTGGACATCATTTTATTGGCCTTAAGGTTAGAAATCAAGGGGTTAGGACGACTCGAATTGTACCCCTCCCAGACTAACTCTTCTTCATTAGGAAAGCGAAATTTCACCACTCTACTACGACAGTCCAAGCAAGCATAACAACTGTGAAGCCAATCCATGCCAAGAATAATATCAAAATCATGCATGGGTAACTCAACCAGGTTTGCACACATAGTTTTACCACTCACAACTATTGGGTGATCTTTGTATATTCTATCAGTTCTTACATTCTCTCCTAAAGGTGTACTAACCACTATAGGATCATGTAGAACTTCAGGCAATACCTCAAAAGTAAGAGCAAGCAGAGGAGTTACAAAGGAAAGTGTAGACCCTGGATCAAGTAAAGCATAAACAGAAGTTGAGAACACTTGCAGCATACCTGTGACCACATCAGCGGACTTCTCCTGCTCTTCTCTGCCCTTCAGGGCATAGAACTTGTTCCTCTTAGGAGGCTCGGCTGCTGCTGCACCCTGTGGGTTAGGCCTAGGCTGAATATTACCTCCAGCCTGACCTCTGTTTGTGGGCAGTCTCTGACCATGTGTCCACTCTTACCACAACCGAAGCAGGCATTAGTGCCCTGTCTGCACTCTCCACTGTGAGCTCGGCCACACTTAGCACAATTCTTCTTAGTACGCTGCATCTCACCTCCATTTCCCTTCTTGGGCTCAGGTCTGCCTCCTTTAGGTGTAGTACCCCTCTGAGGATTAGAATTCCCAGAACTCTGTTGCCCCTTTTTGAACCTTGGCTGCTCACGGACGCCAAAGTTATTCCTGTGGCCTCCATGACTGGGTCCTGCCTGATCTTGAGGCCTGGGCCTCCTAGCATCACGAACACCTCTTTTTCTGCGGCTGTCCTCTACCTGCTGGACATGCACCATCAACCTGGAAAGATCCATATTATCATGGAGCATAGCAGATCGACACTCCTCCTCCAGGTCTCCATTGATTCCTGTGAGGAACCTGCTCATCTCATCCCTGCTGTTAGAAACCAGGGAAGTAGCATACCTGGGAGATTTCAACAAGGTTCAGTATTATTCTTATTCTTGCTATTAAATACTTAGGGAAAAACAACATACCTTGACAGCTTAACAAACTTTAGGGAATACTCCCTGACTGTCATGGAGCCTTGTTTGAGGTTGATGAATTCCTCAACCTTGATGAATTCCTCAACCTTGGCCTCCCTCATCTCTCTGGGAAAGAATCTCTCCAAAAATGCTGTCTTGAACAGCTCCCATGTGACTGGTACTCCAACTAAGACACGGCTATCTTGCCACATCTTGCACCAAGTCTGTGCTACATCCTTGAGCTGATAGGAAGCCAGCTCAGCCTTCTCAATGTCAGTGGCCCCCATAGCCACCAGGATCTTATGCACCTCATCTACAAACTCTTGAGGATCCTCCGATGTCTTAACCCCTGTGAAAATGGGAGGATTCATCCTCGTGAAATCCCTCAGTCTGTCAGCCATGCTACGGACCGGTGGGTTCTCCCTCTGAACATCCTGTCTGTTGACCTGGGCAGTCATAGCCTGGGCCTGCATGGTAATGGCCTGTGCCATTTGGGCCAAAGATGCCCGCATCTCAGCATCAGTCAACCCAGCAAGGTTAACTGGTATGGCCACTCCTTCAGCTGGAGCCTGGGGTAGATCCTAATTACTCCTAGCAGCTGCTTCTCCTCTCCTCTGAGCAAATCCTCTCCTAGTGTTCATTTTGTGGAAAAACAAAAAGGATTGATGTTAGACACGCTCATAACACCAAGAATTCAGACATTCAGAAAAGCACGATAAGATCAGAAGAAGGGAAATTTTCTTATGCATCATGCAGTCTCTAATCCAGGATAGTGGTGCACTTCACTACCATGACTTAGAAACTACTCAATGTGGTTGATGTGAACTTATTATTTTCGTAATTTAACCTAGTGCTCTGATACCAACTTTGTCACGACTGGAATCTAGACCCCAGATGAGACCGGCGTCGTTGACCTCTTAGAGGTCGCAGACAAGCCTACTTACGTCAATCTTACTTTACATAGGTTAATTTTTAGCGGAAAATTTGAAACTTTTTGTTTCTAATCATTGCTTACTAAACATTTCTAATACATTCATAATTTGTTCAACATCAACCATCTAAACATTAAGAGATAATCAAATGAAAGGAATAGTTCATTAAACATAATTGTATAATTTCCAAGATGGCCCAATACATAGTCTGAATAAAATAAGAAAGAAACGCTAGTGGAACATACTCCACTAGCTCAACTCCTAGACTAAGCTAGAACATAAAATAGTAGCATCCTCGAAAGCATGAGGACCTACCAAATCCGGATGAGTGCTGGACGTCCGAATAACTGCAGCGATGATCCTGTAGCTCTACCGTCCACCTGTTCCTGCACCTAAAATAGTAGAGTTTGTATAGGGTTAGTACACACTTGTAATAAGTATGGGTATATGCAAGCACACACCAAGGACATGCATGAGAAAGAATAGCTCTTTCCTAACAACATGTTTTTTGGAAGTCAAGTCAGTGGACTTGCCAAATTGAGATTAGGAAAGTTTCCAAATTTGGATTAGGAAAGTAAGTGGCTTTCCAAATTTGGATTAGGAAAATGATACCATGATAATAACATACATCATCATACTTTTCACATTTGCACACAGCACATAACATTTAAACATAGCACATATCATATAGCATACAATACATTTTACATGTAGCATATAACTTCTTTCATATCATTCATTCATATGCCATGAGACCTTGGAATCATGGACTTGACATTAAGATATCCCAGAAATGAGGGCTAAACATATGGGACCTCAACTAGGGAGTCTTCATTAGCAAACACAGAGTCTGCTTCATTGATTCATACGTACTTCATTTCATTTCGTTCATAGTCCAGTGTAACCACCGGCTATACCTAGGATGTAGTTTAAGACTTTCATTAGGTTCGTTGTGCAATGACCAAGAATGACCTAATGTCATTACTTGAATCTAACTCACCTTTTGATTATCCTATCCTAACACCTTTGGTATCATTCATTTCATTATGTGCATCATTTGAGGCTGGCCTCATTCATTCATTGGGAACTTTAACTTTAACCGACATAGATCATGTGAGCATCATGAAATCCAATGTCTCCCCCACACCGAAAAGAGGTGGAATCACCGGCCAAAGTGATCCAATAACATGCTAGCGTACATGGGAATTTAACCCCGCCAGATCCCTATATTGGCAGTATAGGTTCGAAGACTAGGAGATATAAGGAGACCCATACCCGGCAAGCCGGACAGTCTCATCTCATGAGAGTTACGTGAACCTCCGCCCTTCCCGAAATAAGGCATCACCGCTCATAGCTAGTCTATCGGTTCTCAGTATAAAGTTCCATTTCATTCATCTCATACGTCATGGAAGCTAACTTCTAGTATGAGGACATCATAGCTCATTTGATGATTTCTCATCTCATCATTCGTATTAAGTGTGTTAAGCTCAATACCTCCATTAGAGTGTTCATAGAGACTAGTCTCTTCATTATCTTACACTCTCATAGGTGAATACATGTTGGTAACGTTTACTTAGGCTCATTTGAGATTACTCTCCTCATTTACATTAGCCTCAAATCATGTTGTCACCACATTCATTATCATTAGCACCTTTGCTTTTTCATAGTTATTCACCTCTTATTATGTGCTTGTTCATTTCATCATTTCATTGTTCATCTCATCATATGCCAATGCACTTGGCCATTTAGTGTATTTACACTCATACTTAACCCTTCTAGGGTTCATCATTTCATTTCATACATCTTAGGTTCACTTATTTTTGAACGTATGTTAGACTTATGTGTCTATACATACAAGCCATGAGGCTTCATTCGTAGTTCATTAAGTGACTCATACATTCCTAAGATTTTATAGTACAAGACTTATGTATCTTGTATATATGCCAAGATCTTGATTTCGATCTAAGTAGATGGCATTATTCTTGGATGATTTGTTCACGTATGACTTATGTATCAAACGGAAGTTTGGGCAAGGAACCCAAGTCTTGAATCAATTGGATATCATTTATATTTTTACTTGACTTTATTCTAATATTCATAACATTTTAACTCTAAGTTAAATCACAATTTTAACATTGAAGGATTACTTTTCTATTTAACCCTCTTCTTAAATTTGGCCGATGGGTTGTGGGTTCGAGCCCCCACAACCCCATATTTTCATTTTTCATTAACATGTTACTCTCCTCTTTTTCTTAAACCAAGAGGTTGTGGGATCAAACCCCCACAGCCTCTTTTATTTTATTCTTAATTTCGCCCAAGTAAGGAGGTTGTGGGTTCGAACCCCCACATCCTCCTTCTTTTTAATTAAATTTCTCTTAAGGGCTGTGAGGTGGTGGGTTCGAACCCCCACAGCCCCATAATTATATTTTTAATATTTTCTCTAAGTTAGGAGCATGTACAGTGAGGTCGTGGGATCGAACCCCCACGGCCTCACCTATTTTTTTTTTGACTTGTTTTCGCCTCCTTCATTCCAGCCTTGAGGTCGTGGGTTCGATCCCCACGCCTCACATCTTTTATTTATCTTATTTCTCCCTCTCCTTTGCTGCCCATAAGTCATGGGTTCGATTCCCCCCCATCCCCATTTCTTTTATTTTTCAATTCTTGGGCAGCAGCTAAGGGGTTCGAATCCCCTTAGCCCCAACACATATTTTTGTTAAAAATATCAACCTCTTGGTCATGTGAGGTCTTGGGTTCGATTTCTCTTGACCTCAACTATTTTAATCCCTTTTTAAAACCCTTCCAAAGTCTCCAGAACTGATCGAAATTAACAGCAAAAATCTGGAAATTTGATTACCTTTTTTACAATCTATTTTTCTCCACTGTTTAACATTGAAACTTTATGCATTTGGAGTAGTGTTTAGTGAATCCTTTAGGTGCATTTTCATGAACATATTTGGCCAAGAATTCTCCATTTAAATTCAGCCTCATTTCCTTTTTATGAACATCACGATCTTCATGACTTTATGTACGTAAAATTAACAACCACAACATTCACAACTAAGGCAACAAGGCCGAAACAATGGTCATGTTCACACACACTTTTACACAAAATCCGAAACCCATACATGGATTGTCTCTTTTGTTTCATAAATTAACGTACATAAAACACATTCATATCCAGCACAACATCACATAATCCTAAGTCTACCAACATTCATACCAACCTACGAATTCGTTGGGAGCTAATGACAGGGACATGCAATGGGGAAAGCAACCTTAGTTTTTGAGCCGGATATACTGAGTCCTAGGGGTATCTTGGGAAAGGGACCAAGAGTAAGAAGACTCATACCTTTCTTTTCTTGTTAAATGTCCAGAATGCTGCCCAAGAACTTCTCCACAAATCAGTCCACACACCCAAAGTAACACCTTACCCGACTAGTGTAGTACGTTTTGCTTAACGTTACCGGATTGCTTTCTCTTTTGTGTTTCTAGCTTTCAAGTTCTTGATGAACTTTTGCCTTTACTTGGGTTTTCTTTTTCTGATTGATTTATCACGTTTGGCAGCCAAGAAAAGAGAGTGAAAGAGAGAGACTAACGTGTAAGAGAGAGTGGGGGATGGGAGATAGTGGTCTAGTAGAAGTAGGACTAGTTGGTAGGACTTAGTCAACTTAAATAATTAATTAAAATTAATAAAAATCTAATTTCTTTTTCCTAAATCAGCTAATATTAATTATTTATTAAATATTAAGTTAACAAATTAAAATAAAAGCAAGTTAAATCTTGCTTCTAGTGGGGCTCGAACCCGAGTGACCCCATTTGCGAAAAATGGGTCAATTCGGGTTGCCCCACCCGAAATGCTTTAAATGAATTAATTAATTTATTAATTAATTTGTTCCTCAGGGTAATTACAATATTACCCTTGGCTTGGAAAAGACCATTTTACCCTTGGTCCCTCAAAACTTAAGATTTCTTCTTTTGAGTCCGGTAAAAACTCTTTCAATTAAATCTTCGTTTTCGCGAGCCTCACATGGTTGGTTCCAACCTTTCCAAGCTCAATTAACTCCCCAAGTTAGTTGGCTTGGTCGTAGTAAGGGTTTTGAGGTCTGGTTCTACGCGTATCAATACGTGTGGACCTTGGTCTAACCACAAGCATTCTTGAAAAACATAAGTCTTGATCCTATTCAATGTTAGGGTTGTTACAAGGAGATACATGCCTAACACCATTATCTGCTGACATAAGAGTGAAAAACGTTATATACCAATTTGAATCGTCAGATACCAATTGGAATCAAGTCATAGCACTAAGGAGACATGAGAAAACATAGATTTCCTAAAGTCCTATAGCCTCTCGAAGAAAAGTAAAGGCGTACCCATACAGTTCCGCGAGACTCTATTAGACTCGTTTTGGTACATCAAGATCAACGAACCTAGGCTCTGATACCAACTTTGTCACGATCCAGACCATCGTGATTTGCACCCACACTACAACTCGGTGGGAGAACCACTACTAGCAACCAACCAAGGCAATAATAACATTATAACACATGCATAAATATCAACATATTCACTACTATCATAAGAATCAACATCACAATTCACATGCTTCATCACATAGTTGATCCTCTCACGGAATCCAAAGTTAAACTGTTAGCATGCTGAAACGTGGCAATCCGATCCCATTTTTATGCCAAAATGTGGCAACAGATCTCAATTAGTATGCCAAAACGTGGCAATCTAACTCAGTTAGTGTGCAAGAACATGTCAGCCAATCCGAATCTCACACACAATAACACATCAAGATCACACGTTCGAGTCATGATTTAATGGTATCGATATTATTTCAACATCTATGATCAATATTGCAACATGCATACATATACAAGTATCACAACGAAGCAAAGCAAGTGTATATCACATAATAATAGAATCACAACCATAACCTACCTCGGAACAAGCTTGAAACCCTAGACAACTTGGTCCTTCCCTTTCCAGATTTGTTCCATTTGTTCGTGGTCTACAAACAACAATTTAAATACGGAAATCAATAAAGAAACAATAAATTTCTGGAATACTAACAAACTATGAACCCTAGTTCAAACCTATGACCCCAACTAATCAATTTAGGGTTAATTCCATTATAGGATTTTTCAAGAAATCCTTCCCCATCAATATTGACTCATTCTATAACATTCTACGGATCAAAAAATGAATTTGGGGAGTAAAAAGCTTACCTCTAGCTTCAAGAATGGTGGAAAACGAGTTGGAATAGACCAGGGTTCGTCACTTTACTCAAAAAGTCAAAAAATACAAAATAAGGTCGTCTAAGGGTTTTATTAATGATTTAAAACCCTTCATCCCGCTACAGCGGCACCCATCTCGATGTAGGAGCATCGATGCAACGGCACTAATCCCGCTGCAGCGGCACAAAGTGAACTAGTGAGCTCCACCTTGAAAAATCCCAAAATTCTTTAATTCCATCTCCATCTGCTGCTGTAGCGGCGTCGCTGCATTGGTAAAAATTCCCGCTGCAGCGGCACAAAGCGAGGCAATGAGCTCCTAAGGGATTTTCAATTTTCCCCTTTCACAGCATACTCTTAGCCCACTACACTCAGAAAGTGCCCTTAACACCAAAGTCAATTCTTGATGATCTACATATCCAAATTCGATGCCGTAAAGTCGTATGAATTCCATAACGAGTTATCTATCCATTCATGAAATCAAATCCGTATTTGGTCCACCCGATTGCTACCAGATTTTCCTACACCTTGATGACTCCAGTTTCCTCCAAATCTGGACAAGGTTGGAAAAATCCTAGTATTAAAAAAGGTTTTTCCGGCCCGGTTTTTCCCCATTGGTATTTCTATAACGACGAAACTCGGTATTTACACTCGCAAGTCGTCATTACCATAGACATCCATTTAATTAATAATATTTATCATATAGTTGCATCCGAATCACAATCCATCAAGAACTCTTATTACCATCATGCTCAATTAGCTCTTGTCATCAGCACACAGTCAATCGTTTCATCAATATGACACCTTAAATCTAATTATACCAATCAAATCCAAAGGAATAATCCAATCTTATATGCACTTTCTTACGATAATCTTCAATTACCTTCACACAAGTATACTTTTTGAGAATTTTTTTTACCAATAAGCTTGTAATTTCGGTATTCATCCATTCCGTTGGACCTTAAGATGAAATCACCAGTCATCATTTAGAAATCTCGGGATACAGTTCTTAACTTAACACAGTAGTACCATATCAACAATCCACCACTAACATCATTCTTATACACGTTACTTAATCCCAAACATCTGTAGTAACAACCTAGTTGGTTTCTCAAATGTAAATACAACACTAGTGGCTACTTTGTGTGTCTATTTTTTCTTAAGATTTTGAACCCCCTTCTTGAAATTGTGGCTCCAACACTTACAACACCAAATCTCATTATACGAGTATGTGATACAACTGATAACTCTTTAAGTAGTTAGTATTCAAACTTGACAGTCGGCGTATCCATTTCCATGTACCACTAGTACCACATCGTGAAAGTCTGTTTGATCCACCACTAGAACACATCATATCTACTAAGAAGATTGTACCCAAATAGCCTACACATTTATATCCATTGAATAACTGCAATACAATAATAGTCTCTCATCCAAAGAGATATCCATTTCTTTATATATCAGGTCGATAGTAGAAATAACACACTACATCACTCTAAACAAGTAAGAATAGGTATCATTATGGTAGTCATTTCATGCTCCTCTTTGACATGCACTCAATCCATGAAACTATAGTAGAGATTCTGACCTCAATTAGCGTAACATCATTCTCATCATTTACTAAGTATCACATATATGTTATGACAGCATTTACTACTAAAAAGAACTGGATTTAGCGATAGAAATGTTTTGTAGCTAAACAGCAAATTTCGTTGCTAAAACCACTTAGCGACGAATTAGCGACTGATTGTTGTTGGCAACGAGCAAATAGTAACAAACTATGGACAAAGTTCATCGTTAAATACAGTGTTTTTTAGTAGTGATTACCAATTGTATTCAAAGTGACACTATTCATTACATATCTATCCTTTTTAATCATTCTATTTCCAATTATCATACTAACCAAGATATTGTCTATACCACACAAGTACTATTCTCATTACTGGGGTAACTAACAAAAAAATAAAAGAAACACACTAATAAAATCCCTCAAACTATTGTTCAACTTCATCATTTGAATATCCTCAAGATGCATCATCGAGTCATTATCTTACTCAATCCTTTCAAATTGCTAAACATTCTTAACCAAACCACACATCATTTCCATAAGCTTATCACTTCCACTTTAGTACTAGGTATACCTTCAAGTTATACACGACAAACCGACTGCTCACATGAGGAACTACACACGAGTCATCACTATAAGTGAGAGTGAACAGACGGAAGTGGTAAGAAGAAAAAATGGACCAAGTACGCACGATAGAGATCCAAGAAGTGAATATTTTACCTGAAAGTCACTATAGTCTCTCCAAGGTAAGTACAAACGTCTCCATACTGATCGTCGAGACTCTACTCAACTCGACTTGTATACACGTGAGATCCATGAATCTAGGGCTGTGATAGCATTTTGTCACTATAAAAAAATGGACGTGATGACACTTGTCTTATCTCACCACGACAAGTCGCCTAAAATCAACCATTACAATAAGATGCTGAAATTCCATAATAAACTCAAAAATATCCCCAAAATCTGATTGTCACGTGTACAAGCTCTAAAGTATTACAATTGATTCAAAAGAAAAGTCTCAAATGACATTGTTTCAGAATAGATTAAGATCATAAATGTCCGCTAAAATGACGAGCATCTGCCTCACAAACCTCCATAAGAAGCCTCTATCACAAAGGTTCGAGCTAGTAACCTATAAAAAAAGTAGTAGCAAGGTGTGAGTACCAAACCACAGTACTCAGCAAGTAAACCTCTAAACACAAGCTAAGGGGATAGGATACAGGTACTCCTTACACACCAACTGAACATCCACAACTACACCCTATATAAAATCAACCCAACCCAAGAGTTCACAGTTTACATAGCACCCAACTCAAAAATAACAACTTTAACAGTTTACATATCCTCAACAAAAAAACTCAATATTCATCAATCATAACTTCCACAAAAAGTCACTCACAGTATCAACAACACACAAGATTAAGTTTGTCAAATAGAGCTAATCAAATATCAAATACTTTCCAACCACCAATAAAATACAAAATCATCAAGAATGAAGGATGTCATGGGATGCAATGCAATATGACACCATGAAATGATATGCCTGAGAATACCAAGTACTCTCTCAACCATATATACATGATACTCCTTGGAAATACATCGAGAGTTCATGACCCATGGGGGACTCGCGAGGTCCATATACCGACACAGACGATCTCCACGTGCTTGTGCGGATGATCTTAACACACTATCATAAATCAAACAAAAAATCCGTATGGACAATCTCCACGTGTCCAAATTATAATCTTACCATCTCACCATCCACAACACAGATGATCTCAATGTGCCCAACTTATATTCAATCTCATATTAATGCGTGTGAACACATAATAATTCAATTCAATTTATCATATTGCCTTTTATTACCCCTTTTTCATCATTAGAATTAATTAATATGGACAAGTCAATACATCACCAAGCCTCATTACCTCAAAACACATATTACAGGGTAATACACGAATTTCATACACTTAACAATGGTTTAGAAATCCACTTGCCTCAATCAATCAAGAATTCACTCCGAGACTTGAGTCTTTCCCTTTCATTCAGCCTCCAAATAAATGCAATCTATTCAAATGAGTAATTACAATAAGACTTTCGAACTAACAACACTCATGTGATCATATGTGTAGCTTAGACCCAAAACTCATCCGAAATTATAATCAAGTTCCTAAATCTTAATGTCAATTGTCAATTAACATGTCAAAATTTTCAATTTTTCTCCAAATTTCTAGTCTAGGGTGAAGTTATAAATTCTCCAGTATCACCAATTTAATGTTATTCATATGATATCATACACCTAAAACTTAATTATATTATAAATATATCAAAACTTGAATCATAATACGATAATAATAAGAAAATCAAAAGAAAACAGCGAAGTAAATTACGAATAATATGGTGAGAACACTTACCGTTTCAAACCTTACATTGAAACACCCTATGTTTGTATTTACTAATTTAATCATCATTGACTAATCATGTTCTAAATCATTACATAATGATTAGCCATCACACTCTTTTTCTCCATTACAAAGATGGCCTATACAGTAATAAATTTTCAATCCCTCCAACTTATAACCCATTTAGTTGTTTCTCTTTTTTTATTTAACAAATCGATTATACTACTACTACTACTACTAATAATAAAAAAAAAATAATAATATGATATTTATCACACATATATACAAAAATACAATGGTTTGGACGATTACCTGATGATCTTTCGTTCTCCGTTCCTCGTTGTTTATGTGTCGCCGATGCACATGTTAGTTTCTTCCTTCTGTTTATTTTCTTTTCTAAATAAATTATGTATTAAAAATAATATTTCTACTACTTTATTTTAATATTTCAGACTGATCTCCTATTATTAAAAATAACCAAATTACCCGTAAATTAATTAACTATAGTTAAATGACTATTTAAAATTATAAAAAATGACCTTTCGGGTTCGGGTCATTACAATATATATATATATATATATATATATATATATATATATATATATATATATATATATATATTCATATTATAATTTTGTTATTTATTATCCTCATTATAATATTTTATTATAAATAATTATGAAATTACATTTTTTACTATGATATATTTATGAGTCTTAATTATGATGAGGAGATTAGTTTATTGAGTAATAGACGTCAATACTTAACATTTAAATCAGTAACGAAATAGTTTTATTTCTTCCATTGTTAAAAATAATTATTAACAAACTTTAATTTAATGAGTTGAATGACTACTACTTTGAAGTTTGTATAGTATGATTTTGTGTGTGCGCGCGTGTGTGTTCTTTTAGTTGTACAACATATAGGGAGAAAAAAGAACAAAACAATAGTAAAGGCATTTGTGAAGGATAAACGACAGGGAAGGAGTATATGCCAGAAAAATGTAATTTAATGGTTTTTTTAATTTTCATTTCATTTTTATTTTAATTACTAACAATTATAGAATTTTTTTTACCTATTATTTAGATTAAAAGAAATTAAAGGATCAATTCCCAGTAAATGCATGTATATATGTGCAATAATATACTTCTACAATAGGATACAAGTCCAAACTAATATGAAAATCTAAACATAAGAAATATCCTATCAGAATACCAAAATAACCTAATAAATAGAGGTGGATTGAAGGTGTGGGCCGCAGAATATCCCAAGCAGCGCACCATATTTCCAAGATATTCCAAACTCATATTCAAAGCTCTAATAACGTGCCTGAATTTGAAATCCAATCTGCACCACATAAGAGTGCATCAAGTGTAGTATGAGTACGAAACAACGTGTACCCAATTTATCACATTGACCGACAAAGAAGAAGTAGTGACAGGATTTGTATAAGACAAATCAATTCGTTAATTATACAAGTCTATATTACACTTACCAGTTGAATTTCATTAAATAGAGGTAATCAAATATCAATTACTTTCAAACCACCAATAAAACACATAATCATCAAGAATGAAGGATGTCATGAGATGCAATGCAATATGACACCATGAAATGATATGCCTTAGAATACCAGTACTCTCTCAACTGTATATACATGATACTCCTCGGAAATACATCGAGAGTTCATAATCCATGGGGGACTCGCGAGGTGTATATATCGACACGGACGATCTCCACGTGTCTGTGAGTATCATAAATCAAATAATTTCCGCACGACGGTCTCCAAGTGCCCAAATTATAATCTTAACATCTCACCATCCCCAGCACGAACGATCTCCACGTGCCCAACTTATACTCAGTCTCATGTCAATGCATGTGCACAATATTATTACAATAAGGGGATTATGATGCATCTCAATCAATTAATATCATCATAATACATAACCACCTCAATTTTCAAAACTATACGGGTGCAATAAGGAAAAACACAATCACACAAGGAATTCAAGTCAATAATACATCAGCTAATGCCCATATGCTTTTGCATTCTCAGGTTTCAACCCACATTCTATAGTAATAAGCTTTCCCTTTATATCATGGGTACTAGTACCAATGCCCGTCACACCATTGGTACGATACCCCCCCACCCACAATTTTTTGCCTTACCCATTGTTTATTTAGTTTCTAATCTTTAATTAGGAAAACGTCCTTCAACAAGTCTGAAAGTCTTAACATACCTTAAATGCCGAACTCGTGCCACGAATCCTCAAGATAGTTCCTTCCCTTTTTGGGAAGTTTTGAAACGTTCTGAATCTACCAATTATGCGACATTCGTAAGTAGTGAGTTCGTAGACACTCAAATTATTATATGTCTACCATAGACCCAAAAAATCACTCATATATCTAATTAATCTCCAAATCTTGATATAATTTATATGCCAAAATTATCATATTTGCTAAATTTCCAGCCAAGAATTGAACCTTAATCTCTCTAAATATCCTAAAATCCAATGTTAAATCATATAATATACACATAATAATTAATTATCGATCTCAATACATCAAAAACTAGTATCTTGATTCGGTAATAAAATAAATAAGAATCAATTCTACCAATTAACAACACCAGGCAAAGCAATGCAAGTCTGCAACGTGACCCTTTTTTTTTTCTTTCTAAATCCATTCTGTAACAAAATTCCTAAATTCTAAAATGTTTTATAAAATGACAATCATTGGCATGATTGCCTAATGATTGGTGATACACTCAAATTACACTTCCTTAAAGAAGTATAAGCAGTTGTATCAAGTAAAGAACCCAAATGTTAGGTTCGGATTGATCCCACGAGGAAAATGGTTTAGACTTAACTTTAATCTACGATACTTCTATTTAATCAAGTCCTTTCCAAAAACAAACAATTAAAAGGGGGGTTTTGTGTAACAAAATTATTTAATTAATTCTAAGTAAACAAGTAACAAGTTCAAATATTTGATGTTTATCAAGTAATGAGAGAAACTAGGGTGTAAGTGTTCCCCATTAGGTTTATAATGCAGTAACCCTAACTATAACAACTCTTTCCTAGTATCTTGCATGCAAAGTGATAAGTTATGTATCCCTAATTCCTTGGTCCGGCAACTAGTGAATTTCACTCCGCACCTTGGTCCGGCTACGTATGTATACTTTACTAAACCTTACCTTTTACCTCATATTAAGCATCATAATCGATGTATGGCTTAGTTATTACTTCGCACCAATCGACACTAGCCTATTAGATAGTATATACTAAATGTACGTTGATAATTCTTTTCTTATTATCTACCTCCTTGGTCCGGCAAGTAGCAACAAGGCGAGTTCTAACACGTACACTCGTTAAAAAGACTTCTAAATGAAAGAATTATCAATACATGCAAGAAACTATTCGAGAATTATTATTTTAGCTAGTTTTACTTTGTTAATTACCCATGGTTCCCACAACCCTAGTTGTGGATTTAGTTACCCATGTTCATAACTACATAATTCATATTAATTAGACAAGAACTCATGTACTTACTTTGATGAGATTGAAAAAATTCCAGAAAATCACTTGAATTCGAGAAAATAATGCAATAAACGATTCCGGAAAAAATGAAGTATTTTCCAAAACCCAATATTCAACAATCAATATTACAAATTAGAAAAATAACCCAGAGTCTAACCCCAAAAACGAGGTATTTCGTCCTATTTATAATAATAGAATCCTAAACATAGAGGGATACCTAAATAAGGAAAATCTGTCCAAAAATGCGTCTCTCATCGACGACCTGACCGACGGGCCATCGAGGCAACGACGGATCGTCGAGGCCTCCGTCGTTCCATACTTCAACTTTATTTTCAGCTGCCTTCTTCTCCAACTCTCTGTTACCATCGATGGACCTACAGGACGGACCGTTCACAGGACGACGGTCCATCGATGGCCTTTGTTGCTCCACACTTAGAATCTTTTCAAATCGGGTACTGAGGCTATATTCTGTTAACACCAATGGTTCACCAGGACGGTCCGTCGATGAGACGATGGACCGTCATCCCTTCCGTAGCCCCACACTTGTCAGAATTCCCCGATCTTTCCTTGGCAGCATAACATCTTCATGGCGACGGTATCTACCTACGGACCGTCGATGGGTCGACGGACCGTCGATGGCTCCGTAGGTCATCTATTCTGCAATTTCCAGCACATCTTCAACGTTTTCATTCTTGACAGTTTTTCCTACAAATATAAAGAAAAATACATTAAAACTACTACAAAAAGGCCTTAGACACACTAAACTTAAGGAAAAAAGTATTGAAAGTACCGTAAAACCACGGTACATCAATTTGCTCGAAAACTTGTCCCCCACCATTTTTGATACCTCACTAAATAAGAAAATTGTTTACTAACACTTTAAATCCATTAATTGAAACTACCCTCGCCTCATTCATATAAAAATGACAACTAATCAAGTCACCATAATATATATTGCAAAAGTATTCAAATCAAAGTTTATGTAAGGACCCTCAAAATGAATTAAGGTGCTTAGAGCCTTACATGTGTCTAAAAATGTTTAAAATATGTTAAATAAGTATTTTAGAGTATGCATTCATGATTTAAAGTCATTTGGAGGTCAAACGTCCAAGAACGTCTGCTGACGTTTGAAAGTTAGCCCTGAGACATGCATGTGTGTCTTGGTGTATCTTGAGATGTTTTACGTGTTCGTTTTAGTTGAAACTCATATGGACGGTACCTAACATGTTAATGAGTGTATCTATATTGGAAACGTCCAAGTACGACTCCCCAAGGTCCCGCAAAAGGCCCTCAAGAAGGACCCCAAACACTGCCTTAGCAGTGTCAAACGACGACCTTGAATGATGCCTCGTCAGTACACCTACGCCTCGCTGATTTGGGGGGGGGGCATCGTTCCACACTAATGATGGTAGCTGAAACCCCCAAATGAAAAGCCTCAGACCCAAACGACACCTGCTAGTACGGCCCGTCGATGGGTCTACTGGCCATCGATGGTGGGCGTCAATACAGCCTGCAATTGCTGCCATGCGCACTGTTTTATTAAGGGGTGAATGGGAAATTCACCCCACGTGCCTAAATTACTATAGACAGTTATTTATGTATATTTGGGTATATTAAGTTGGTTATTAAGATCAAAACCCCATACCCAATTCATGATTCAAAATTAGACTTCCCTCTCCAAAAAATACCTCTCTAGAAACCTCCATTGGAGATGAAGCTCAAGAACAACTTGGAGCTTGATTTTCCATGGGTTCTTCATGAATATTTCGTGGTTTTCTTCTACAATGAGGTATGTTGATCCTTCATCCTTAGTCAACCTTTCTTCTAACGAGTCCCTTCCAATGTTTTCAGTGAAAGTTTATGATCAAACCTTCTATCTTTCTATCTAGCCATGGGTTCTTTCTCAAAACGTTTTCAAAAGCATTCTTAAGATGAATTGATGATTATATACTGATATTCATGTTAAATTCAATCCAATTTCATGAGAACCCATGTCCCTCCAATTCTCAAATTAGCCTATATTATGGGCATTGTGATCTTGACTTTATGTTGATTGAATTATGATTCTAGCATATTGAATTGCATATATATACTGCCTAATATGTATATTTATGTTTAATTATGTATGGTTGGTCCAATGTGGATCAAGGCTTGAGCATTTGGTAAGGTTGATCTATGTTCTTAATACTTTCTATGGATTGCTAGTATAGTGAATTCAATGTGATTTCTATCCTATGGTAAATGAAGCATGATTTCTTTTATGTTATGATATCTTTAGCTACTGCCCTGTATTGGTATTATTTATGAATTATGAGTATTGATCATTGATGATCAAATCAAGGGAGATTGGGTAAGATTGCTCTATTCCTCTACCTTTCTATAGAATTGCTAGTAGAATTGGTCTTGTATGGCTTTGTATGGTATGGTCCACTTATGGTGGCGGTGTTTACTATTTGTAAATATATATATGTGTTGATAATGGCCTTGAAGTCAAATTGATTTTATGTGAGTTTGTGGTTGTGAGGATCACATTATGTGAAACATATGTCTAGTATTCTATTCTAGTTATGGTCTAGGTTTTATTGCTAATGTACTAAGCATGTGAATGACTATGTTAGGGTTAGGTTTAGGTGCTTCCATTTATGATTTATAATGGTTAATGAACCCTTACCTATGTACCCATACATGAAGGTGTGATTAGCTAATGTTAGGAGTCTTGAATGTAATGTTAAAGTGTCTTGCCTCCTATGCTATTGTGTGTTGTGTGGTCTATGGTTGAAGGTGCATTGTGGGCTTAAATGGTTGCTGCCTCAATATGTTGTTGCTAGACATTATGTGATCATGTTGACCAATGTACACACACTTACATCTCATTCATGCTTACAAGTAGTATAGGTTTATGGTGTCTAATGAAAGGGTATTCTTATATGCACTTGTGTCTACTACTATGCATGTAATGTATATGTCTATGAGGTATGCTATGTGTCCCTAAACTAGGATGACTTGATAGGTGTACTAGTATGGACAAGGGTATAAAACCTTTTCTATGCATTGCACATGTGTGCCTTGATAGGATAGTTCCTAGGTTTGTGATCTATGTACATGAATATGAATGCATGAGTATGTTATGAATATGACTTGTATGCTATGATGTCAAGTGTATGATAGGATGAAGTATGAATGTGCATAGTGTCTAAATGTGTTTATATGAAAGTATTGCTCATATAGTGACACCTATACACTTATGCATGATTGAAGTAAAGTTAAAACATGTGTGGCCTAAGGGTGTCTATGTGAAAGGTTTTCTCACATATATGTACGCACACATGAAAACATGTCCATTATGCATGTATGATCTAGTCAATAGAGGGGATCTTGAAAGGTGTTCTCAAGGGTATCCTAAACTAGATGGTGCTTGAATATGTTGTATCCATGTGAAAGGTCTTCTCACATGATATAGGTTGATGAACTCTCGTGTATGACCTATGAGCTAAGCATATGGGGAGTCAATCTCCTAAGGCCTACTTTTATAAAGTAATTATAATAAAGGATTTTCAATAAAGGGAACTTAGCATAGAACCGAGTGAACTTGAAGAAAGGGGTGTCCCTTCCCAATGTGGGAAGGTAGGTTCATCATAATTCTCACAAGGTGGATAACTACAATGACTCAATAGGCTTAAAGAGGGTTTCCATATATGCCTACAAGTTCCATAAACTATGCTTGCCCCAATCTAGCAAGTGATATCACCTAATATGCTAGCATGATGTTAATGTTCTACCTTGGCAAGGTAGAGCACCTTTCCTTGGTGTAAGGTTCTACAACACCAAATTCCATGTTTAGCACCCATGGTCTTAGTGTCGGTTAAGTCTATAGTTTTCCTAAAGCAAAATGGACAATGAAAGTAATGAAATGAATCCTAACTAGGATAACCTAAGGAAAATTGCTTAGTGTTGGAGAGGGTATGAGACTGCCTATGCATTGAACAAGTTGCTCTTGAAGGGAGTTGTAGTAAGGTGTTCTAATGTATATGACTATTTTTATGTACCTTATGCATGACATGTAGTGTTGTCTATTTGTGTGATGAAATGCATGGTATGAGTCCTAATGAGTCTATATGATGTGGTCTTTTCTTATATGCATAATGTTGGTCTTATTGACTATATGATGAAGTTCTTACTTGGCATGTATGAAGTTATCTTTACTTGTGGTGTTAATGTATGAATTAAATAGTATGCTTGTGGTGTCTTTGTTAGTTTACTAAGTATATGTGAGGTTTATGGGACTTCACATGTACATTGCACTAGTAGGCTTAGCGTGAGATTATGAGTAAGTCAGATGAAGTGAAGTCCAAGTAGGTTAATGTTGACTATTATCTTACTATGATGATGTTGGTAGTATTGACTTGTATGTGGTCTTGTAATGAGTTCTTCTATGTGGTCTATGAATAATGATGGGTCCAATGTGAGTTATATGTCTTGTCATATGAAATGGTTCTATGAATGCATGTGTTGGATTAATGAAGGTTGTATGCATGATATCATTGTGACCTTAAGGTGATGCTTGAGTGTGGATAGTGTAATGGGACATTATCTATACATTGCACCAAGTATCACTAGAGGGTTACTTGGAAAGTTAATGAGTTAGGAAGAAAAAGAGGTTACTGTGAAATAGAAGGGAGCTTACTGTAAAGGGGAAGGTAGTTACTGTAAAGTGAATCTAAATATGCTTTAAATGCAATGTATGACTTTATGTGATATTATGACTATTATATATGCCTAATGAAGTATGTGAATGGTATGATTCTGTGTCAAGTTTTATGAAGTTTTCACAAAAAGGCATGATGCATGATTTCAAAGTAAAATGTCCCTTTTTAAATGCATGTTGTTGCATGATTGTCATATTTAGTGCATTCTTGTACTAACACCATTCTTCTTTACCTTTTTAAACAAAGTGTAGGTTATGGATGCTTAAAGGATGTATGTAAGGTGATGGGCTTGATATGTGATTCCCAAGCTCAATGAAAGGGATCCTTAAGTTCAAGAATTTCCTATGTCAAGTTTCTTTAAAGTCTTGTAATAGTTTAGTTTATGATTTTATGTTATAAGAGTTGTATCCCTTATGTACTCTAATGATGTTGAGTCTAAGATGACAAAGAGACTTAGAGTCTAACTACGTACATATGATATCTTATATATATAATTGAAGTGATGTTCTAGCATATGATGTGCTATGAAAGTTTTATTTTTTCCGCTAAATTTACCTATGAAAATGCGATGAATGATAACTATGGGCTTGTATAAGACCTCCGAGAGGTCAAGTACGCCATGTTACTTCTAGGGGGTTCTCCTCTGCCGTGACAGTTTAAAATCTGGAGAGACATTTGAATCACTTTACCTAATTATACTGAAGTTCGCTGGTTTTCTCCTGCAACCACACGATAAGTTTCTGTTTCTTGCTTTATTTTTTTTCTAGGTTAACTCAGTACTTAAAATTATAAAACCCGCTAACTTTTTTTAAAATAATAATTCATCAACTTAATACTCATAGTTACTGAATAGTTTAAAATACCCCTTTAATTTTTTCGAAAAGAGTCAAAATAGTCCTAGTTCTCAAAATGACCTAGCGGGTCGTTACATCCTCTACCACTAAAACAAACGTTCGTCCTCGAACGATAAAAGAAATAAAGTAATTAAACTCTTAAAACTAATGTGGATATTTGATCTACATGTCCAACTCACTCCCCCAAGTAGCCCCTTCAACCTTTCCTTTGAACTTTTACAGAAATAACTTCTTTCGACCTCAACTTCCAAATTTTCTCATTCATGTTAGTTACCGGCTTCTCCTAAAAAGTAAGACTCTAACTAAGTTACACTAAATCACATACGCACCATCCCAAATGAAACTTCTCCAGCATCGAATTATGAAATATATGATGAATACCTTATAAGTCATGTGGCAAAGTCAACTCGTATGCCACCTCACCTATACGCTTAACAATATCAAGGGAACGAATATACCTCATGTTCAACTTACCCTCTTTTCAAAATCTCATCACACCATTAATGAGTGAAATATCCAATAAACCTCTCTCTAACCATGAACTCCAAATCATGAACCTTTCGATCTGCGTAACTCTTTTTCCTACTTTGAACTATAAGGAACCTATACTAAATTAACTCAACCTTATCCAAGGACTCTCTTGTTCTATATCGTACCCCATAACTAACATCATATAGACCAACCCAACCAATTGGAAATCGAATCACCTACTATACAAAACCTCAAATGATATCATCTCAATAGTCAAATGATAACTATCGTGGTATGTAAACTCCACTAAAAATAAAAACTTATCCCAATGACTATCAAAATTGATCACACATGTCCTAAGGGACCTGGATAGTCCATTCAAATACACCATCAATCTAAAGGTGGAAAGTCGTACTAAGATCCACTTGAGCACCCAACTTCTTCTGCATAGACCTCCAGACATGAGATGTCAATTATGTACCTCAAAGAAATAATTAAAAAAAATGGACATCTCATACTAGTGAACTATCTCCCGAATGTAGATCTAGGCTAACTTATCCAAACTAAAAGTAATCTGAATTGATATAAAATATGTACACTTGGTATTTCGATCCATTATAACCTATATAACATCAAACTTGCACAAGATACATGGCAACCCCACCACAAATTCATATCCATGCGTTTCCACTCCAAATCTAGTATAAGCATCATTTAAGTCATACATTCTGCTTTTGGTGCTCATAATTTACTTGATAACAATTCACACACAAGATGCAAATCCAATCCCTTCATACAATACTATTGATAATATTGCTTCAAGTTAAAATATATCCCAATAGCCTTTGGATGAATAAAATATATGAACTATCGGCCTCTTTCATGATTAATCTAGTCATCTCACATATTGGAAGAATATAATAAAATCCCTTATCCTTAAAACTCACTCACCACCAAGAATTTATTCCTTGACTTCTCCTTGTAACACCTTATCGTAAATCGTACACAAATTTCCATCACCAAACTATCCAACACGAATCTTCTCCAATAAGAACTATCTCACCTCCATGTAACAAAGATAGACTACCCATACTCACTGTATTTCACCCTAAGTTATCTACTATCACATTCGCTTTGTCTTAATGATACACAATAATCATTCCGCAGTCCTTGAGAAACTTCCATATCCATTGTATTAAATTTAGATTCCTCTTATTAAATATTATACTAAAACACCTCGCAATACACACTATAAATATAATGCCTCTACAATTTTAATGCAAGCACCACCACCAACAAGTTTAAGCTATAACTTAGACATTCTTTTCATTAACTTTAAATTATCTCAAAGCATAATATATCACTTACCTTTCTATATTAATACCCAACAAAAAGATAAATAGAAAGAAACACCACCCAAACACAGTTGCTGTTTGGGACCTAAAACAGTATTTTGCTGACCTCCGAATCCGATCTCTACCATTCAAATCAACCACTAAGATGTCAGGAACACTCAGTCCAAATTTTAACTCATTCCAATGGTTAGTTAATTGGGAAACACAATCTAGGTTGTTGGTCGGAGAAAAAGACTGCAACACAACAAGCATTTTTGTTCTTTCTTCTCTCTTGTTGAAAGCTCTCTCAAAAACCTCTCTTATGTCCTAATGTCTTTCTGTAATGTTCCAGAAAATCATATGTCTAATGAAGAGCCCAGTATGCCATTAGGATAGCCTATTAGGGGTACATAGGCACCCCAATGCCCAATATTGAGAAATATTGGGCATAGTATAGAAAATTTGGCTAAGAGGTATTAGCCAATTTTCTATATACGAATATAAAATATACTTTTTGGGTTGCCATACCCCAATCCAAGATTGACGTTTAAGAAATGTACCTGCAATGAAGACCCTAAGCTATTATAATTGGCACTATGTACATATAGACCCACAACCAACGTGTTAGGTATGAGGCATCCAAGTGTCAAGCCTAGATACCATGGAACATGATCAATTAAAATGATCATGTAAATTAAGCAGTGCCCAAGGACATGGTGAGGGTCCTTGGGACAATAAGTAAATATTCCAAATGGGACATCAAGAAGAGAGGTGGAGTCACTGGCCAAAGTGAAACAAAAACATGCTAGCTTATTGGGTTCGAACCAAGCTAGTTCCCAATGGTGACAACATATTTCAAAGACTAGGAGATTTAGGGAGACCCATAACCACCTTGGTGGACAGTCTCATCTCATGAAAATTACGTGAACCTCCGCCCTTCTCGAAAGAAGGCATCACCACTCATAACTAGCCTATCGGTGCTCAGTTTAAAGTTCCTATTTACATTCAACTAATACATCATCGAATCTTGCTTCTAGCATGAGGTAGTCATAGCTCATTAGATGATTTCTCATCTCTTCTTTACGTATTAAGTGTGAATTGTCCTTACACTTACATCCTTACTTTACATTGATGAATGTTAATTGTCCTTACATATCATCCTTAGGTGTTAATGAGACTAGTCTCACACATTCTAACATCTTCATTCGTGAGTAATCTTTTAACATAGTAGCTTAGGTGTAAGTGAGACTTGTATCACTTTCTTTAACACCCCATTCTGGTCACTTACTTAGTTTAGACCCCTTTAATTATGTTATAACTCACGTTACTTCTTTACGTTAGTGTAGTAGCTTCATATCATCGTTTATGGACGATGAGCACTTCTTTCAATGAATTACATATATTTATAGTTCATTCTTTTAGAGCATGTTGGGAGTTGTTCCAATTGATGGCATGCCCTTGGTTATAGATTCATTGAACTACTTTAGAAGTTATTATAATATCACTTGATACTCTAACTACATAAGATTGACATATGATTAGTATTGGCATAAACAATTGGGTATAGATTACATAACCATCTTTGTTGGCATAGGCCAATTTTACATTCTTTCATGCTTGGTTGGATATGTATATTATTCAGTAGCCAATCTTCTAGTTATTTAACATAATATTATTATAGCCAACTCCCTACAACTTGTTTGACAATGATTGTGTTAGCCATTTTATTGGCATAAGCCAAACATTCATTCAAATATGAATTCATGGAGATCTTTTTAGCCAACTGTCTAAACTAACTTAAGGCATAACGTTTTTACACATCTTGGACAGCATAATATCATCATTTAAACTATCACAAAATCATCAACAAGTCACATTAACAGTAGGTATGCACAACAAACCGTAATCATATTCATACATAACAGTTTCGAACACATCTTAGCATAGTATCATTCTCTTAACCAATCTTAGTTCATGACTTTAGGGTAACGTTTTTAAGACATATTGGGCAGCATCATATTAATATTTTATGAATTTAGCATCTTCATAACGTCACAATAACAACAAGACAACATTCGGACAAACACATCAACACTTAAACAATTATGGGTATAACTAACACATCGTCGATTCATGATTCACGTTTTAAGCACTTAACTTTAAACGATCACAAATTCATAGGTTAATCGAAATTCATAATTCAATGACGTTACACATAAGATCAGCCAGCACCACATACCAATAACATGATCTCTAACCTATTCAACATTGAATCGAAAAGGATACTAGGGACAAGGAGTTCGACGATACGGGAACAACCCTAGTTTTCAAGATCTTTGAATCGTTGGATAGAAAGTTCTCTTGGAGAAATAAGTCTAGGGGAGAAACCCATACCTTATGTAGAACTTAATGTATGAAGACCACCTTGAACGAAACCTTGAAGAAACCTTGAAATCGCCCTAGAGAAATCGATAAATTTTCTGCCTTTTTCTTTCTTTCGTTGCTTACTGTTTTTGCGTCGCCTTTTCTATGAGTTTGAACGTGATTCTAAGTCTTTGGAACTGATCTTGACTCATTAAACTTAGGTTTTAATAAGTTAATTAAATAAATTAATTAACTAATTACTAAAAAGCTCCTCCTAGATTGACTAGAACTAGGAAAACACAATACTTGGTCAAATCTGCAATATTTCCTAAGAATTTCGTTTTGCCTCTTTAAACTAATTAATTAAATGGCTAATTTAATTAATTAAGGGACCTAGGGTAATTAATAAAGTACCCCTAAATCATTGGAACCAAAATTAACCCTTTTGGACCATCCTAGGTTAAGTACTAGGATGTTTCTTGAGTTGTACTAGGTTAGTGTAAGAATATGGGTTTTACCTCTTTAATTTAATTAAATAAATGGCTAATTTAATTAATTAAGTGACCTAGGATAGTTACTAAATTACTCTTAAGTCGTTATAACCATAACTAGTCCTTTTGGACAACCCTAGGTTAGGTACTAGGTTATCTTTTTCTTGTCTTAACCGAAATCTGGAAATTTCTTTATTAATTTCGATTTTGTCCTTTTAAATTAATTAATTTAGCTGATAAATTAGTTAATTAAGTATCCTAGGGTAATTACTAAAGTATCCTTAGGACCATAACCAACCTTTTGGACCATCCTATGTTAGGTACTAGATGGTCTATTTAACTAGTTACTAGGTTAGTGTCACCCGGTTAAGTCTTAGGTTGTCGGGTGCACTAATTAGTTTATTTCGTTTGGTCCTAGGTTAGTTAGCTATTTAGGGCAGTAGGTTAGAGTCTATAATTGGTTAGGAAGTTAGGCCCCACATGGAGTGGTCCCTTGTGCACGTTTTCCCCCTAACTACCCTAACCGAATTCGGTTAGGGTGGTCCCCTCCTTTGGCCGCTTCTCCACATGTGCTTGCACATGTGTCGGTTGTACTTTTCTAACTAACTATTATTTATGGTTCCTTTGGGAATGTTTACTTATGGTCCCAAGAACCCTCACTATGTCCTTGGGCACTGCTTAATTTACATGATCATTTTAAATTATCATGTGTTATGGTACTAGGCTTGACACTTGGATGCCTAGCACCTATTGTGTTAGTATTACGAAACATGATTTTTAGCTTAGGGTCTTCCTTGAAGGTACATTTCTTAAACAAGCTCATTAATGTTAGAAAATTGGCTAACACCCCTTTAAGACAATATTTTCTAATATGCCCAATATTTTGCTTATTTGGGTATTATATAGAAATTGGCTAATACCCCTTAGCAAATTTTCTATACTATGCCCAATATTTCTCAATATTGGGCATTGGGATGCCTATGTACCCCCAATACATATTCTGACGGACTTGCTGGGCTCTTCATTAGACATGATTTTTCGGAATGTTACACAAGTAAAGAGTAAAAATTTGAAGATCTTCCTTCAATGAAATAGAAGGGAACTAAGTATTTCCTAAGAGTTTAAAAATGTTTTCACATTTAAGTTAAGAGAAAACTAAGAGTTCCAAAAGAGTTTTGAATAAGAAAAAGGGAACATTGATTCCAAGAGAGATTTTTAAAGATAAGTGTTTGGGAAATTATCTCAATCCAAAGAAAGAAGTTGTTTTAAGAACATGAGCTAAATTATATTTTGGGAGTGGTATTGAGCACCGATGTGGGGATGAGATTTCATATTAACTCAAGTCTCCATGAAAACCATGTAGCCAAAATGGGTATTAACGGGTCATACTTTTTAGATGATCACGTAAGTTCAGCTAGTGGATCCACTAAGTTAAGTAGTTCTATATGACAACAAAGTATAGGACAACTCTAGCAGCGTGGGAAAGCCGTTGTATCACCACTTAGGCTCATAGAGGTGGTTGTTGGTTAGAGAATCTCCCACAGAAACTATATTACTTCATATATAAGTAAATTTGAGTTTGTTATTGCATTTTCTTTAACGAACTAAGCGCTTACATTGTTGTACAAGCTTTTATATACTGCATATATCTTGTTACTTTATATTAAGTCAAGTTATTCATGAGTTGAGCAGAGCCAAGGTAAGTGTTCCTTCTTACTCTTTTCCAAGATTAAGTTGTTGTTAGCATTCCAACTCGATACTCGTACATTCAATGTACGGATGCCAGTTGGCATGCATCGTATCATGATGCAGACGCAAGTAACCAGGATCAGCATCATCCAGCGCCTTGTTAATTCAACTAAACATTCAGAGTCAGTGGTTAGCCTCCTTACATTTTCGAGGAAACATATTTATTGCTTTCAGTCTTTCTTTTTATAGGATGTTGTGGGGTATGTCCCAACATCCATCTTAGTATTATAGAGGCTTCATAGATAGATAGACAGTCAAATCGTTTAGTTTTGAGTCTCTTCTTTGTATTACATGTATTCTATTATGAGACTTAAATGCCATTTTGGCCAAGATATTTAATTCAAGTTATTTTATGAGAATGTTTCTTGTATTGAGTTAAGTCTTCCGCTGAGTTAAGTAAGCTAATCCAAGTCGGCTCAAGGCCAGCAATGGTCATTGAGTGGCAGCCACGTCCAGGGTGTAGCCTCGAGGCGTGACAAACTTGGTATCAGAGCCCAGAGTTCAACAGCTCTAGATAGTCTATGAAGCCGTGTCTATAGAGTCCCAGTTATCGATGTAAAACGCGCCATATCTGTTATTACGAGGCTACAACATTTAGGAATTTCTTATTTTTTTCATATTCCTTTCGTGCGTTAGTGTTATCTCTAAAAGTTTTTCTGTAATTCATGTTTGCGCGTGTTTCAAATCATTATGCCTCCATGAAGAGCAGCAAGAGGTCATCCAGCTAGGAGGAATGTCGAGGAGTCAAAGGGACCTAATGCATCAAACGTGCAACCTCAAGGATGAGTCACAAATGATGAATTCCGTGAGGCTATCCGGATGTTGAGCCAAGTTGTAACTAATCAGGTTGGACTACAGAGAGGATCTCAACAAGAAGAGGAAAACACGTCGAGGATTCATGAATTCTTGAGAATGAATCCTCCCAGTTTCACCGATTCGAGCACCACTAAGGATCGAGAAAATTCGTTGATGAGCTAAAGAAGGTTTCGATTTGATGCATGTCATGGATGCTGAAAGAGTTGAGCTAGTTGCATACCAACTGAAGAATGTGGCTAGGACATGGTTCGATCAGTGAAAAGAGGGCAGATCTGAGGATGCACCACATCCAAGTTGGGCTTGCTTTGAAGAAACTTTATTGGGACGTTTCTTTCCTCGAGAACTGAAATAGGCTAAGGTACGAGAGTTTCTTACACTGAAATAGGACTCCTTGAGTGTGCATGAGTATGGGTTGAAGTTTACCCAACTATTCCGCTATGCTCCTGAATCGGTTAAGGATATGAGGAGCAGAATGAGCTTGTTTGTCGCTGGCTTGGGTCATGCATCAAGGAAAGAAGGCATGGCTGCGATGCTGATAGACGACATAGACATATCAAGGTTTATGGTTTATGTGCAGCAGGTCGAAGAGGAGAAGATGAGGGACATAGAAGAGTATAGAAGCAAGAAATCTAATACTGGAATGAGTTTGGGCAACATAAGGGTAGTTCAAAACATCCACAGTTTCAGAATCAAAAGGGGCCTGCACCATCATTTTCTAGTGCTCCTGTACCTAGAAACAAAGGTGAGCATCATGGCCATAATTTACAAAACTTCAGAGCTAGATCAGCAGAGTCTCAAGAAAGTGTGGCACAGGGAGGTAGTTGGGCTCCTGCATATGCTAAGTTTTGTAAAACCCACCCAGGTAAATGTCGTGATGGCCTAGCGGGTTTCTTTACGTATGGTCAAAAGGGTCACTTCATGAGGGAATACCCTAAGAACAGGAAGGGTAGTGGAAATACAGGAAACATAGCCAAATCTTCATTAGTTGCTCCACCAGACAGGGCTGCACCTAGAGGAGCTACTTCTGGTACTGGCGGAGGGGCAAACCGCCTCTATGCAATCACTAGCCGTGAAGAGCAAGAAAGCTCCCCAGATGTTGTCATTGGTATGATCAAAGTCTTTACTTTGATGTTTATTCTTTGCTATACCCAGGAGCAAGTTTATATTTTGTAACTCCTTATGTTGCAAATAAGTTTGAGATTCTTCTTGAGAAACTTTGTGAACCCTTTTGTGTTTCTACACCTGTTGGAGAGTCTATTTGAGCTGAAATAGTCTATCGTGATTTCCTGTTTCCATTAATCACAAGAACACCATGGCTGGCCTAGTGGAGTTATACATGGTAGATTTTGATGTCATTCTTGGATGGAACTGGCTTCGTTCCTGTTATGTATCAATAGACTTTATGACTCGAGTTGTCAAGTTTCAGATTCCTAATGAGCCAGTTATAGTGTGGAGTAGTAGTTCAGCAGTTCCTAAGGGTTGTCTCATTTCGTACCTTAAGGCGAGAAAGTTAGTTTCAAAAGGATGTATGTATCACTTAGTCTGAGTTAATGACTCAAGTGCTCAGGTACCTTCCCTTCAGGAAGTTTCTATAGTAAAGAAGTTTTCAGAAGTCTTTCCGGATGATCTACCCGGAGTTCCTCTTGAGAGAGAAATAGACTTTGGCATAGATACTATTCCAAATACTGGTCCTATCTCTATTCCGCTATATAGAATGACACCACCAAAGTTGAAAGAGTTGAAAGAACAGTTGAAAGATCTGTTAGATAAATGTTTCATTCGACCAAGTATCTCACCTTAGGGAGCTCCAGTCTTGTTTGTGAGAAGGAAATATGGTTCCCTTAGGATATGTATGGACTACCATCAACTGAATAAGGTTATCATCAATAATAAGTATCCTCTCCCAAGGATAGATGATCTATTCAATCAACTTCTGGGTGCCACATGTTTTTCGAAAATAGACCTCAGATCTGGCTACCATTAGTTGAAATTTAGGGAATGTGACACTCCGAAGATAGCTTTTAGAACCAGATATGGGCATTATGATTTTTTGGTCATGTCCTTTGGTTTAACTAATGCACCATCAACGTTAATGGACCTTATAAACAGAGTCTTCAAACCTTATTTGGATATGTTTGTTATAGTCTTCATTGATGACATACTAATGTATTCAAGGAATGAAGAAGATCATTCTAGTCACCTCAGGATAGTTTTTCATACTTTGAAAGATAAAGAATTATATTCCAAGTTCTCCAAGTGTAAGTTTTGTCATAAGTCGGTGGCATTATTGGGCCATAGTTTCCGGCGATGGGATTAGAGTTTATACCCAAAAGATAGAAGTAGTCCAGAGTTGGCCTAGACCCACGTCTCCAACTGATATTAGGAGTTTCTTGGGTTTGGCTTGCTACTATAGAAGGTTTGTTGAGGGGTTTTAATCTATCTCATCTCCCTTGACCAAGTTGACTTAGAAGACAGTTAAATTTCAATGGTTTGAAGCTTATGAGAAAAGCTTTCAGGAATTGAAAAAGAGGTTGACTACTGCCCCAATTTTGACCTTACCATAGGGTACTCAAGGTTTTGTGGTGTATTATGATACATCTAGAGTTGGGTTGGGTTGTGTGTTAATGCAGAATGTCAAGGTTATAGCTTATGCTTCTAGAAAGTTGAAGGTTCATGAGAATAATTACCCAATCCATGACTTAGAGTTGGCGGCAGTAGTTTTTGCCTTGATAATATGGCGTCACTATTTTTATGGTGCTCATGTCGATATATTCACTTATCACAAGAGCTTATAATATGTTTTCACCCAGAAAGAGCTCAATTTTAGAAAGAGGAGGTGGTTAGAATTATTCACGCATTATGACATGAGTATTCTTTACCATCCATGTAAGGCTAATGTGGTTGTTGATGCTTTAAGTAGGATGTCCATGGGGAGTACCGCTCATGTTGAGGAAGAAAAGAGGGAGTTCGCCAAAGATATGCACAAACTTGCACGCCTGGGAGTCAGACCTATGGATTCCACAAAAGGAAGAATAGTGGTGAACAATGGGGCTGAGTCATCCTTAGTATCAAAAGTGAAATCGAAGCAAGACCAAGACCTTATTTTGTTGGATTTGAAGGCAAATGTTCATAAGCAAAGAGTATTAGCTTCTGAACAAGAAGGAGATGGTGTTCTAAAGTATCAAGGTAGGTTGTGTGTACCTATGGTGGATGGACTCGAAGAGAGGATCATGAAGGAAGCTCATAGATACAGATATTCCATTCATCCGGGTTCCACAAAGATGTACCACAATTTGAAAGAGGTAGATTGGTGGGAAGGTATGAAGAAGAACCTTGTTGAGTTTGTTGCCAAGTGCCCAAATTGCCAACAAGTGAAAGTAAAACACCAGAGGGTTGGAGGTATTGGCTCAGAATATAGGACTTCCGGAATGGAAGTGGGAGATGATTAATATGGACTTCATCACATGCTTTCCAAGGTCTCGCAGGCAGCATGATTCAATTTGGGTAATTGTCGATATAATGAAAACATCAGCCCACTTTTTGCCGGTAAAGATCACTCATTCGGCAGAGGATTATACAAAGTTGTACATTAAGGAGGTGGTGAGACTTCATGGAGTCCCAGTGTCAATTATTTTAGATATAGGTGTAGAATTTACTGCACAGTTCTTGAAGTCTTTACAGAAAGGTTTGGGTTCAAAAGTGAACTTAAGCACTGCTTTCATCCTCAGATAGATGGGTAAGCGGAGCGTACTATCCACACCTTAGAATATATGTTGAGGGATTGTGTGATTGATTTCAAGGGGAATTGGGATGATCACCTACCTCTTATTGAGATCGTTTACAACAACAGCTACCATTTAAGCATCCAAATGGCTCCATACGAAGCTCTTTATGGGAGAAGATGCAGATCTCCTATTGGGTGGTTCGAAGTTGGTGAAGTAGGATTGATAGGACCAAATCTAGTTCACCAATCCATGGAGAATGTGAAGGTGATACATGAGAGATTGAAAACGACATAGAGTCATCAAAAGTCCTACACAAATGTTAGGAGAAGGTCGTCGGAGTTTGAAGTGGATGGTTGGGTCTATCTGAAAGTTTCACCCATGAAGAGTGTTATGAGGTTTGGTAAGAAGGGCAAACTTAGTCCTCGATATATTGGTCCTTATATAATATCCAAGAGAATTGGCAATGTAGCTTATCAGTTGGAGCTACCACAAGAGTTAGTAGTGGTTCACCCGGTATTTCATATCTCCATGTTGAAGAAGTGCATGAGTGATCCTTCATTGATTTTACCAATTGAAAATGTTGGGACTAAGGATATTTTATCCTATGAGGAGATTCCGGATCAGATTTTAGATCGTCAAGTTCACAAGTTGAGAACGAAGGAGGTTGCATCAGTCAAGGTCCTTCGGAGGAACCAATTTGTTGAAGAAGCGACTTGGGAAGCTAAAGAGGATATGAAGAAGAGATATCCACATATATTTGAATCCTTAGAGAATGCAGATAAAGGTACTAATTCTCTTATTGGTACTTTATAAACTATGATTAAGCATGTGGTTGCATGCTTTTGTTTATCGAGTGTTGAACTTAATGTTACTATCCTTAGCTTAGTGAAAGAAATCTCATTCGAGGAAGAATGTTCGCAAGGGGGAGATATTATAACATCTCACAATTTGAAATAGCTAGGAATAAGCTAAGAAACTAAAAATATTCATTATTGTAAAGAAAGGGAAAAATCTGGAAAATCGTCTAAGTTAAGAAAGTGAGTTTTGGTCATTTTCAAATGGCCATAACTCCTAGATCGGGATGAGTTAAATGTAGTTCTGGATATGGCTAAAAATCCCTTCGCAAGATCTTTCCAACGCTGTCGATTTTGCACATTTTCGATATCATATGAGAGAAATATGCCTATCCAAAGTTGGGTTGTTGAAGTAAGGTAAGTCCTAATCGGGATTAAAGGAAGGGCAAACTAGTTTTTTCACATATTTATTCCTATTTAGTTTTAGGGATTTATAGGGTAAAAACAAGTCTTAATTCAGATCTGAAATTAAAATTTACACTTAAGGCTTGGAGAATAGAGAAAAGAAGAAGAAGAGGGAGAAAAGTCAAGGATTTGCGAGTGGAATTCATCTGGGTGATCCCTATCGAGGTATCTGAGATATTTTGTGCTGGTTTAGTTCACCCACACACAAAACTTATTTTCATTCAGTGATTTTAGAATGTTTACATGTTAAGAAGTGAGTTCTTAATAAATCTTGTTGAATTTCTGTTGGTTGAGTTGTTTGAATTCCCATTGATGATGATTCGTAATTTCTGGGTTGTTTTTCGAGTTAGATCTATTGGGTATTAGAGGTACTAATGATCCTAAGGGTTTTGGAAAAAGAACTATGGAGGTTTAGAGGATTTAAGATCAAAAAACTCGTCAAACGCACCTGGGCAGGGCCAAGCGTGTCGTGCTCCCATAGCACAAGGAAGGCTGGGGCGGCGTGCCTGCAGTGCACCAAAAATGAGCCCCACTCATTTGGGGCTAGCGCGGCCTACAAGGATGCGCCAAAATCAGCATTTTTCGCCCAGTTTTTGTAGTTTAGCGTATTTTAGTCCTTCTTAGGTGTATAAACAGTCTCTAGTGATTATAATTGCTTCAAATGATTTCTAAACGCCTAGGAATCACCAAAAACACGCATCATAACCTTGAATTCATAATGTTGTTCAAGGAAAGTTAAGATTAAAGTCAAATGAGTTAATAATAATATTTAGAAGTTAAGAAGTAAGTCAAAGCAAAATTCTTAAAGTTTCAAGAGTCTTTATTAAAAGTTTTAACTTCGTTTTAAGGCACATGTTTCGAGTTAAGTAAAGAGTAAAGAGTTGAAGATCTTCCTTCAAATAAATATGAGGGAACTAAGTATTCCCTAAGAGTTTAATTCATTTCTCAGCTATAAGGGAACTAAGTATTCCCTAAGAGTTTATAAATGTTTTCACAACTAAGAGTTCCAAAAGAGTTTTGAATAAGAAAAAGGGAACGTTAATTCCAAGAGAGCTTTTTAAAGCTAAGTGTTGAGCAATTATCTCAACCCAAGGAAATAAGTTGTTTTACAAACACTTGAGCTAAAGTACATTTTGGGAGTAGTATCGCACACCAATGTGGGGATGAGAGTTCATATTAACTCAAGTCTATGAAAATCATGTACCCATCATGGGTATTAACGGGTCATACTATTTAGATGATCACGTAAGTTAAGCTAGTGGATCCACTAAGTTAAGTAGTTCTATGCGACGACAAAGTATAGGACAGTTCTGGCAGCGTGGGCAAGACGTTGTATAACCAATTAGGCTCATAGTTTTCACATCCTAAGACCACACCCTACAAGTTAGGACATAATCTCGGATTTTAACCGACATACTCGACCTCTCGAAGGTCTTAAACAAGCCCTTTCATATCATTCATCGCATATACATAGTGAAAAGTAGTGCGGAATTAAAACTTTTCACAAAACATATCATAGTCTTTAAAAACTCTTTCATATAAAAGTAATAGGAAATACTATATTTCAATCTCATCAAACTTAAGACACGAGAATACTTGGGACACGGGCCATACGAATTAGACAATATAGAAATACTTAGTCTATTATAATACTTCGAAATAAAAGACATAAAAGACATCTATATATGCCCTCGAGTCAATTGAGGACATACTTCAACTTCTCTTGAACGATTCTACGGTCCAAGTCTTGCTTCCCAAATGCTCCTCACCTACCAACCGCTATAGAGATAGATAAAAGCATGGATTAGTACAACAACATGTACTAAGTATGACATAATGCATAAAAATCATAAAATGGACATTTATTGGAAATATGCATCTTTTCTTTTAAATATCTCAATATAATCATAACAACAACATTTATCAACTTAGAAACACATAAGATAACATTTAGACAATTTAACGCATTTTAAGGTCACTTTACAGTAATCTCACTTCACTGTACAGTGAAGTTCTTCACTGTTACAGTGAAGTTCTTCACTGTTACAGTGAAGTTCTTCACTGTTACAGTGAAGTTCTTCACTGTTACAGTGAAGTTCTTCACTGTTACAGTGAAGTCTCTTTTCTTCATTTTAAACCTCTTCTAGCATGTAATCATCCAACTAAAGCTATCCTAAGATTCACCTAAGTCACATAGAGAGAGACCGCCCATACACCCTCTCTAAATGTGCCTAAACGATCCTCAAGGTTACTTATAATGGAACACATACACACTTACAATACACCAAACACATAACATATAAGATATGACATTCTCCTTACCAAGGCTATGAAAAGACTTACTTAAGTACTCCTAGAAGAGAACGCCCATACACCCTCTTCCAGGTTACCTAAATAATCCTTAAGACTTCCTAAGGTTAGATCGTGTAAAACATAAGAACCAACTTCCCTAATTAGAGTCATTCTCAAGACTTCCATAGATAAGACATGAAGAGATCATCCCATATTCCCTCTTCATGTCATGACCCACAAGTACACCCTAGGAGTTAGAGTGTCCTTGTGTCGCCACACGGCAAATAAGACTTCAAGAAGTCTCTCTAAGCCACTCGTACCATTCATTCCATAATAAACATACTAAAATGAGTAAGAATTTAAAACTTTCTTCACACACGAAGAACTCTTTTCATAATCATTACACAAGCGGAAGACTTTCATTTAAAACATTAAACCTTTACAACATCCCATTGAACCATCTAAACTTTAGAGTATACAACACTTGGGACTAATCACATACAAGACATAAAGTAAAGACTTAAGACATAAAGGAACATGTGGATATTGTGCTCGAATCGATGAGGACTCACCAATACTTCATCTTCAACCCTTAGAAACCTATCCATCCTCCATGGCATATCAAGACTTCCAATTCCCTACACTTTAGTCAAAAGGGGAAAAGAATGGGTTAGCACATTAGATGTAGTAAGTATGGAAGCCATGCAAAAACCATGAAAAAGGGACATTTAGTCAATAACATGCTTTTCATGAATTTTTATTAAAACATCATACTATAAGTATAAGAAAAACATTTATCATTTTAGAAATACAAAAGAAATCATCCAAGCAATTATTCATATTTTAAAGTTCACTTTCCAGTGAACCACTTCACTGTACAGTGACATTCCTTCACTACAGTAAAGTGCTTAGCCCATTTGACATCTTCTAGCATGTAGTCAACCCACTAAAAGCTATCCTAAGACTCACTTAAGTCATACAAAGAGAGACTGCCCATACACCCTCTCAAAGCATGCCTAAACGATCCGTAAGACTACTTAGAATGAGACACATACACACTTACAATACATCAAACACATGAACATGAGATCCTCATACCAAAGGTGATTCCAAGGTTCACTTGGGTAAGTGTGGAGTGACCGCCCATACAATCCCTTTCACACACACACAAGAGATCCTATGGACTACCTAAGATAGAATCATTCTCACTTAAAACCATGACATACATCAAACATGACATTCTCCTTTCAAAGGTTATCCAAAGACCTACTCAAGTAACTCAAGAAGAGAATGTCCATAACTGACCTCTTCAAGATTACCTAAGTAGTCCTTAAGACTTACCTAGGTTAGGATCATGTCCACATAATCAGTCAATTTCCTTAACTAGAATCATTACTAAGACTTATCTAAGTAAGAGATGAAGTGACCATTCCTATGCCCCCTTCATACCTTAACTAGACAACCCTTAACTACTCTAGATAAGTACTTATTCATTTAACATATTTCCTTAACTTAAGTCATTAGATTCATTAGTTCATTAAGAGACATTCATCACATAAAGGACATTCAAATAATGGTTTTGGGAAAGACCTAGGGACTCTCACTAACATCTTCAAAGCCTATTGTGGAATGTCTAGATACCGTCTCATACCACCACCTAAACTTCATAGAACTTCTCTAATGCTAATAATTATCCCACATGATGAGAATAGGCAATGACCGACATAGACCATGTTATCAAAGCATGGAATCTGGAGTTCTATCTTACTCCAATGAGGTTGTTCTACTTGCCAATGGTAGAACATGGACACATCCCATGTAGGCACATGGTTAAGGAATATGAAGGGCTTCTTTGTACTCTAGTCTCGTGCTTCACTAGAGCAACTTTTCTTACCATACTCACTCGGGGCTAGCCTTAGTTATCACAGACTACATCACATTAAGGTTCATACAAAATGGATTCCATATCAAGTTCATAACCCAATTACATTTACCTTACCAAAGAAAGGTCCACTAGGGCTACCTCACAATGGCGACAAAAAGCTCATTATGAATTTCCTAAGGATTGATATGATGCTCTTCCAGCCAATCAACCTTAAGTCCATCATTCATTACATGAAGGATACCATTACGACTTTCGACTTCAAGTTTCATAACCTTACCATTAGGTTCAAGGTTTCACATAAAGGACCCTCTTATCATCATTCAAGGTCTCACCTATCATTCGTTCATTCAAGACTAAGACGCTTTATCTTCCTAAGTCAAGACATCACATATTCATATTATACATACATCAAGTAAGGGACACAAGTCTACCTAAACAAGACACAACATACTTTATTTAGCACATATTACAAGTTATTAATGAAGCACATAGGAACAACCATTATCATCTTAAAGTCATCCTATACACTACTATATCATCATCACATAGTTATCATAGACTCATATAGCCAATTAGGAACAATCATGCATTCGACTCTAAGACTACACACAACACATAGTCACTAGTCTAACATGATTACCTAAATAGCATCAATAGAATAACACATACTTTCACATTACTTCGCATGTAGGTAGATATGATCATACATCACATAATCAACTACACACATCAACATAGTACTTCAAGTAGTGCCGACAAGTCCATGATCATCAATATACGTAATATAACGCCGACAAGGCCACATCAATCACATAACACCGCCACCATAAGTGGACCATACCAATCACACATAATTCAAGAGATAAATTACAATAGCTATACATAATAATAAGAGAGTTAGGGCAGCATACCACCCACTTGATATCACCACTTTAATCCAAAGCAAAATCATCCAATTCAATATCATTTAAGCGTAGATAAAGTACTTGAAATACCTACTTTAAAAAATTGGTTTAAAAGACAACAAAAAGAAGAATACTATGTAGTTAGTCAAAAGAACATATTGTAGATTGTAAATATACAAAAGGAAAAGCACAGATACCAATATTAAATAAAAGGATGATAAATCAAGAAATACAAGATATAAAAGCTAAAACACCTATAAAATATGTACATTTAGGAGGAACAGAAATACTAATAAAAACATGTTTTAGAGAAGGAATAGATACACCTATTGAAATATATTTAGCAGATGATAGAATAATACACCCTATAGAAAAAAGCGTAATTAGTGCAGTAAAAGGAAATTTAATATACCAAAAATTTAAATTTATAATAAGTGCAAATTACTCAATAGCATTAACAGATAGAAACATAGATAAATCATTAGTATTATATTGGAAATTATCAGGAATAGAATTAGCACCAGGAAGTAAAATATTTACAGCAAGATATAAAAACCTATATATATTAACAACAAAACATAAAGTCATGGCAAAAAATAAAATTGATAGAATAAAAATAGAAAACCCGTTTGACCAAGTAATTACAATAATAGACAACAATGATTATAGTTATAAAGAAATTGACATGGAAGAAGATTTAGAAATAGTAAAAGAAAGAATAAGCACTTCAAGCATACCAAATATATTAAATAGAACTACTTCATCAAGAGCCAGTACATCCAAAAGAAAATATGAAATTCCTAAAATATTAAATACAGAAGAAGAAACACCAAATCATTATTTTATAACTGGAATAATTAATGAAATAAGATACAAGATATTAATAAATACAGGACAAGAAGATAATTACATAATTAGAGAATTAGTTTTAGATACAGAAATTATAAAAACAGGACATGTATGCCCTGGATTACCTAGTCAAATTGTAACTATAAATGAAGAAATAGTAGAAAAAAAAATAATTATAGGAGGAATATCATTATTAATACCATTTAAAATTTACCAAGGAAATCAAAATATTACTTTAGGAATAAAATAGTTAGATCAATTTAAACCATATAAAATAGAAGATGAACAATTAATTATAACCTGTCAAAATAAGAAAATAATTATAAAAAGAACAAAATGAGTAATGAAGATATATATACTTGCAAAAATTATTGTAGAAGGATATCACAACAGATATTATACACCTATGATAGATACAGGAGCAGAGACAAATATATGTAAATATAATTGTTTACCAGAAGATAAATGGGAAAAATTAAAAACACCTATGGTAGTAACAGGATTCAACAATGAAAGTAGTATGATTACATATAAAGCAAAAAATATAAAAATACAAATATGGGATAAAATCTTAATAATAGAAGAAATGTATAATTTTGAATTTACAACAAAAGATATGTTATTAGGAATGCCATTTTTAGATAGACTATATCCTCATATTATAACTAAAACTCATTGGTGGTTTACTACACCATGTGGATATAAAATAGGAGCAAAGAGAGTAAATAATAAACAAAGAAAATAAAAAGAATGGATAAAAGGAAGTGAAAAAATAAATCAAGAAATGGAAAACATAAATAGAAAACAAATAAACCAACTAGAAATTATCATATTTACAATAGATAAGGTTAAAATAATAAATGAACAATTAGAACTCTTATATAGCGAAAATCCATTAGAAGGATGGGAAAAACATAAGACAAAAGTAAAAATTGAATTAATAGATGAAAATAGTATAATAACGCAAAAACCATTAAAATATAATTTTGATGATTTAAATGAATTTAATATGCATATAGATGAACTATTAAAGAATAATTACATACAAGAGAGTAATAGTAAACATACAAGTCCAGCATTTATAGTAAATAAACATAGTGAATAAAAAAGAGGTAAAAGTAGAATGGTTATAGATTATCGTAATCTAAATGCTAAAACTAAAACTTATAATTATCCAATACCAAATAAGATATTAAAAATAAGACAGATACAAGGATATAACTATTTTAGTAATTTGATTGTAAATCAGGATTTTATCATTTAAAACTAGAAGAAGAATCTAAACAACTAACAGCATTCACAGTACCACAAGGTTTCTATGAATGGAATGTTTTACCATTTGGATATAAAAATGCACCAGGTAGATATCAACATTTTATGGATAACTATTTTAATCAATTAGAAAATTGCATAGTTTATATAGATGACATATTATTATTCTCTAGACACAAGACGAACATATTAGGTTATTAGAAAAATTTATACATATAATTAAACAATCAGGAATAAGCCTAAGTAAAAAGAAAGCAGAAATTATGAAATCAGAGGTAGAATTTCTAGGAATACAAATAGATAAAAATGGTGTAAAAATGCAAACACATATAGTACAAAAGATAATTAATTTAGATGAAGATATAGATACAAAAAAGAAATTACAATCCTTTTTAGGATTAGTAAACCAAGTACGAGAGTACATACCAAAATTAGCAGAGTATTTAAAACCACTACATAGAAAACTTAAAAAAGATGTTGAATATCATTTTGATAATAAAGATAAAGAACATATAAAAAATATTAAGAATTCATGTAAAAAACTACCAAAACTATATTTTCCTGATGAAAATAAAAATTTATTTATATAGTTGAAACGGATTCAAGTAATCATAGTTATGGAGGAGTTTTAAAATATAAATATGAAAATGAAAAAATAGAACATCACTGTAGATATTATTCAGGATCTTATACAGAAGCACAAATAAAATAGGAAATAAATAGAAAAGAATTATTAGCATTATATAAATGTTTATTAGCATTTGAACCATATATTGTTTATAATAAATTTATTGTAAGAACTGATAACACACAGGTAAAATGGTGGATAACTAGAAAGATAGATGATTCAGTTACGACAAAAGAAATAAGGAGATTAGTATTAAATATATTAAATTTTACATTTACAATTGAGATAATTAAGACTGATAAGAATATTATTGCAGACTATCTCTCAAGAAAAAGATACAATGAAGGAAATATTAGCTATGATGACAAATCTTTGTCAAAAGATGGAGAAAATAGAAACAGAAGTACAAGTACTAAAAGAAACAGTTAATAGTCAGCAGCATGACTTGAAATATGCGGAGCTAAGTCAGCAGCATGACTTAAAACATGCGGAGCTAGAAGGTGACGTTGGTAAACACCTTAAAACCCATAACAAACAATGTATACAGCTGCAGGTAGTACATCTATTGCAGGATCATCTAAAAAAAAGGAGGAAGCTCAGGTAAAATATACAAATGTAAACCTGAATAAAATATTTTCTAAACCATATACTCCTCAAAATACCCAAAAAGAAATACTTATACCTCCACAGATAAACACGTATAAAGCTAGCCTAGATTCACAAAAACAGATATACAACCACATTACTAGAACATATATTGAAAATATATACAAAATACAAACTTTTCTAAACCAAAATCCCAGAGCAAAAAATCCAAAAAATACAAATGAAGACTATACAACCCAATATTTACAAGGCTATAATAAGCTAATAGCACAACCCGGAACAAATCGAAATTTAGTAGCAACTTGTTACAACTACGGATTATTAAATACTGTATATACAACAACAGGAGAAGAAATATCTAAAATACCAGAATTATATAAAGCATTTTTACAATATAAAAGAATAACTAAAGGAACTTTATTTTATATAAAGTTCTATTCAGCTACAGCAGACATACTATATGATGAGATCAAGCCTATAATACAAGCTATAAAGATTGGTTTAACAAGGGAAATGATAATCCCTGAAAATATAGATACACAAGAAGAGATACAAAAGGTAGATATTCCAGATTTTTATGCAAACAAGAGAATTATTGGGATAGCTACTATACTAAACGAGATAGCAAATAATTATTTGAATGAAAATGCAATTTGGAGCTACTACAATAGAGAACAAACAATAATATACTCCAACTACAGAGAAATCAGAGCAGCAGATATGGAAGATTTAAGACAGTGGATATTAAGTCTACTAAGACCAGAGCAAACACTTACAACAAGAGCAATTAGGAAAAATTTTATTTCTCCTAATCTAATGACAAGATATTGTAAACTAATAGGACAAAAATATCCTGACCATTTATGCTCAAAATGTGAAGGAGAAGATAATTACATTCCAGAAGTGCAATTAGAATAGAAGGAGCTGGAATAAAGAAAAAAGACAAAGAAAGAAAAAGACAAAGAAGAAAGAAATATTGCATTAAGATAACAAGAAGATAACGTTACAAGGAGATAAGATCACAAAGGTGGCAGACATAAAAAAGATAAAAAGATAGGAATCTTTGAAAAAATTGGCAAAGATATAAGATTAGATATTACTTTATTAAAGTTGTTTGTCCGTTATGTAAAAAGATAGATTAGAAATTACTTTATTAAAGTCGTTTGTATTGGCCAAATAATATAAGGCCATATGTATTATTTTATTAAAGTAGTTTGTTTTATAGTATTGGCCAAATAATATAAGGCCATATGTAAAAGTTATTGTCGGCCATTATTATAGGCCAACCTTGTAAAATTTTAGTATAAATAAAGGGCCTCTCCCTCAAGTAATGGACAGACCTCTTCCAAGAGACTTCTCTCTCCACTCTTTTTCTAAATTCCGCTTCTAACCCCCACATTGGTATCAGAGCTAGATAGTAAATAAAATATTGGTTATGGAAAACAAATCAGATATGGAAAATCTACAAGAACAGGTATACTCATTTTTATACATGAGTAACTAAACTGCTTTATTCCTGATAATCTCTTTTTGATTATAAGTGTTTATTATGCTTTAATAATGTTATAATAATCATCTTTAGAAGGTTTGCTATCGAAATATTCTGAGAGTAGGTAAGCCCAGACTATGCCATCCTAAAGTGGAAACCGGTAGGCAAAGAGAAGGCCATTTAGGGGAGTACACAGAGTTGAGGCGCTGTTAGGGTAACTGATTGAAGAAGAAAACCATAGTAGTGATTAGACAAGATGATTATTAAATTGTTATTATTACATAATAAATAAGTATAATCTGTGAAGAGGTTAGAAGGAATAAAATTTTAGCGAAAATATGATAAAATGAGTACCTATTTATTAAATGATGATGTTAATTACATGATATTATTATTCTATATATTGAAAGATCTTGATGCTGATATAAGAAGAATAATCTATGATAGATTAGTAACATATGAAATAATTGAAGAAACAATTTATGATTGGTCAGAATTAATTATCTCAGATGATTTTGATCTTGACTATTTATATGATGATCTAGAATTATATAGAGATCAATGATAAATTATAGATATTTGAAATTATGGAAAGAAACTAAAGAAAAGATAGAACTAGAAGAAAAATTATTAATTGAAAATGTAAATAGATATATATATATATCTTAGAGAAGAAGAATATTTAGAATATATAGAAACTAATGCTAAAGAAATACAAAGATTAAATTTAGTTAAAAAAGAATATTATGAAAAAATATTTTCTTAAAAAATGAAAAAGGTAAATAATAATATAGAGAGAAAGGTAAGAAAGATAAAGAAAAAGTTAAATAATTTATATATGAAATATGAATTATTAAAAATTACTAAAAAAGATACTACTAAAGAAAATTTGTTGATAGATCTAATTTCTAAAACAGAATATAAATATATTTGTTATTTGAAAAAACAATATGGACAGAGAAACATATAAACAACAACTGATAGATAAAATAAATGAAAAAAGATATGAATATGAATTTAAAAAAGAAAGAATAGAAGAAAATATATTTGCAGGAGTAAGTAGTAAAGTAATATCAATCCAAAGAAAAGTTCTATTTGAGTTAGAAATACAAATAAATTGCCTAGAATATAAATTACAACATGATATAAGTTATAATAATGGATATAATGAATAAAGAAGAATTTGCAGTAGATGAAAAAAACATATGAAAACCAAGAAGGACTAATAATAAAAATAATATTCTCAAATTTAGGAAGAAGATATAAAAAAAATAGGAGATAAATTATATTTGATGTTAGAAAAGGAAACAGCAAAATTAGAAGATAGTTTAACAGCTATGATAAGAATAACAAAAGAAAATGAAGAAATAGATAAAGCCAAAGAGATTGAAAAAATAAAATCACAAGCAAAACAAGAAGTACAAAAGATAGAAGAAACAAAAAATACAAAAATAAGTGAATTAGAAAAAGAATTAGCTCAGTTAAAATTATTATATGAAACTAAACAAAAAGAAAAAAAATAGAAAAAGAAAAAGAAAAAGAAGTTGAATTGACTAGTGAAATAAATAAAATGAAACAAATATTAAATGAAAATGAAAATCTTGAAATAAATGAAATTAATGATGAAATAAATGAATCAGATATAACGAATGATCAAAATTCAGAAATAAGTGATATAAGTGAAACATATACAGAAATTCTAGAACAAGTAGATAAAAAATTAGAAATAAATACAGGAGATATAAATAAACCAGGTACATCAAGAGTTAAAACTCCAGATAATAGTCCTAGGAGTAGTCCTAGAAGAAGTAATCCTAGAAGATCAACACCAACCTATTATACAGAAAGTTATGAAAGATCAGATAGAACAAATACAATATGGAATAGTAGATTAAATAAAAAATGGATACCTAGACCAATAATGGAACAAAATAACTTTTTAGACTTAGACTGTGTTATAGATATAAACAAGGTAATCTTATTATGGGTAGGAAATTTATCTAAATAATTAGTTGATAATAAAATAGCAGTAAAAGATACACCAGGATATATCGAAAGGACATTTGTAGGAACAACAAAATTATGGATAGAAAATTTACCATCAGAAAGTATAGCAACACTTAGGAGTGATAAAAAATAGATGGATCAACATCAACAACAAATATAGATATATTAGATAAATATGAATTAGCTATAAGAAATGAATTTGGAGGTATGATTACAGAAATAAAAGAACAAAATAAAGAAAAAATAATAAATAGACAACTAATGTCAAAATTAGCAATATGTAATATGTGTTACATAGAAGAATATACATGTGCATTTAAATAATATTATTACAAAGCAAAATATAATATAGATGAAGCAAAAGAAATAAGACAACAATATTTTACAAAATTACCAGAACCATTTAGTACAAATATAATTAAAGATTGGAATAATGAAGGAATAACAGATACTTTAGGAGCTAGAATAAAATTTTTACAACAATGGTTTATCCAATTATGTGAAAATCAAAAAGAAAAATTAAAAATGGAAAAAGTATTAATAAAAAATCTAGCATGTTGTAAAAACAAGATAGTACCACAATTTGGTTGTAAAGATAAATATTATAAAAAACCTAGAAAATATAAAAATTATAGAAAAACTAAAACTAGATATAAATATAAAAATCCAAGAAAAAGATATTATGTAAAAAATTATAAAATAAAAAGACCATACAGACAAAAAAGAAAATTATCAGATTGTACTTGTTACAATTGTGGAAAGTTAGGACATTTAGCTAGAGACTGTAAATTACCTAAAAATCTAAAAGGTAAACAAATAGCAGAAATAATTATGGATGATGAAATATATATGCAGATAGATTACATAGATTATGAATTAAGTGAAAATGATAGTATATATGAATTATCTGACATTGGATCCGAAGATATAGAAATAAATATGGAATTAAATAATGAAATGATAAATGAAGAAATATAATGACTGAAAATGATATAAAAATAATATCTAAAGAAGAATATCAGAATGAAGAATCAGTAGAACAAAAAATTATATTTGACAATACAATTTTCCAACAAATAAAAAATAAAGAATTAGATTTAAGCGTAGATAAAGTACTTGAATGAACAATTAGAACTCTTATATAGCGAAAATCCATTAGAAGGATGGAAAAAACATAAGACAAAAGTAAAAATTGAATTAATAGATGAAAATAGTATAATAACGCAAAAACCATTAAAATATAATTTTGATGATTTAAATGAATTTAAAATGTATATAGATGAACTATTAAAGAATAATTACATACAAGAGAGTAATAGTAAACATACAAGTCCAGCATTTATAGTAAATAAACATAGTGAACAAAAAAGAGGTAAAAGTAGAATCTATAAGCATTAAGTCATTATCAATTCAATAAGCTTAGCATGCAATATATCTAAGAGTATTCATTACTCAATTAATCAAATTGAAACAGCCTATACACCATACATACATAATCAATACATGAATCAAAATCCCATAATAATCTACACATGAATTCATGAATATCTAAGAATAATAAATTCACCCATACTTTAGTGAAATTTAGAGATTTGAGAAGATCAAGGTTTCATGGATAATTTCACTGGAAAACATCAAAAACATCAATAACATCATATCATAACGTTTGAAAACCTTTCATGCAAGAACCCAAGACTTAGAGTAGAAATTGGACTTTTTCATCTTTTTGAAATCTTTGAAAATCATCCTTGAAATTGGCTCTAAGGTGATAGCAAGCCTTATATGAAGAACTTCCACACCTTATTTGAAGAAACCAATGGTAATTGAAGAAGAAACGCCATTGAAGATCCATCTTCAAGCTTCATCTTCACTTTGAACTCCCATGGAGGTTTTTGGAGAAACTTTAGGAGGGAATAGGTTTTGATTTAGATGCTAGGGTTTAAATGAGAATTTAATAACTTATATACTCTTAAAATACCCCTAAACACCTAAAACAACCGTCCCCAAATTTTATAAGACTTGGGGTGAATTTCCCAAAAACCCCAAGTCATAACAGAAAAACTGCCAAATTTCAGCAGCATCGACGCCCAGCATCGACGGTCCGTGGTCTCACCCACGCCCCGTCGATGGGGTCTCGTTGGTTGCACCTGAAATTCCTAAACCTTCAGGCCACATGGATCCATCGACGAGACCCATCGACGGGACATTGCCTGGTCGTTTGGGTCGTCGTTTGGCCACTACCTAGCAGTGTTGAGCTACAAGTTGGGGTCCTCCTCTAGGGCCCCTTGTGGGTCCTACGTGGAGTTGTACCCGGACGTTTCCAACCCAAATATGTTCGTATACAATTTTAGGACCTACCACATGAGTTTCACCCAAAACGAACACGTAAAACTCGACGAAACATGCATAGACCCACAAGGTCATTTCAAGACACATCTTTCGAACGTCTTGGACGTTCTTGAGGGTTTGACCTCCAAACTTCACGAAGCATGACACACTGCCTATATACACTATAATAACTCATTTAAGGACCTTATAACCTCATGAATCACACATAAACACATAAAACCACATATGAGGCACATAGGTGACTTAGTCGTCGAACAACTTGGTCGTCCCTTGACGTTTCACTTCCAATGCACCTAAACTCTTAGATACTACCTCAATAACACTTTATAGACCATTTTAGGACCTTAGAACATCATGACAACCACTTTAGGATCTAGCTTCACCTAAGTCATTTTCGGATCTTACACTTCACACTTTAGCTAAGGAATCCATAAGTCACTTTAGATTAGGTAATCATGCATTTACATACTTTCTAACATAAGTCATTAGTTAATTAAGAGACATTCATCACATAAAGGACATTCAAGTAATGGTCTTGGAGAAGACCTAGGGACTCTTACTGACATCTTCAAAGACTATTGTGCAATGTCTAGATAGCGTCCCATACAACCACCTAAACTTCATAGAACTTCTCTAATGCTAATAAGTATCCCATATGATGAGAATAGTCAATAACCGACATAGACCATGGTAGCAAAACATGGAATCCGGAGTTCTATCCTACTCCGATGAGGTTGTTCTACTTGCCAATGGTAGAACATGGAGACATCCCATGTAGGCACATGGTTAAGGAATATGAAGGGCTTACTTTGTATTCTAGACTCATACTTTAACTATAACTACTTCCCTTACCATAATCACTCGGTGCTAGCCTTCGTTCTCATAGATTAAATCACATTAAGGTTCATACAAAAGGGTTCCATATCAAGTTCACAACCCAATTACAATTACCCTACCAAAGAAAGGTCCACTAGGGCTACCTCACAATGGCGACAAGAAGCTCATTATGACTTTCCTAAGGATTGATATGATGTCGTTCTAGCCAATCAACCTTAAGTCAATCATTCATTACATGAAGGATACCATTACGACTTTTGACTTCAAGTTTCATAACCTTACCACTTGGTTCAAGGTTTTACATAAAGGACCCTCTTATCATCATTCAAGGTCTCACCTAACATTCATTCATTCAAGACTAAACGCTTTAGCTTCCTAAGTCAAGACATCACATATTCATATTCATACATGCATCAAGTAAGGGACTTAAGTTTACCTAAGCAAGACACAACATACTTCACTTTAGCACATATTACAAGTCATTCTAGAAGCATATAAGGACAACCATTATTATCTTAAATTCATCCTATACACTACTATGTCATCATAAACATAACCATTATAGAATCATATAGTCAAGTAAGAATAATCATGCATCAAATCTAAGACTACACACATAAACATATAGTCCTAGTCTAACATGATCACCTAGATATCATCAATAGAATAAATCACATACTTTCACATTACTTCACATATAGAAAGATATGATCATACATCACATAATCAACTACACAAATAGTCATATTACTTCAAGTAGTGCCGACAAGGCTATGATCATCATAATACTTAAAATAACGCCGACAAGGCCACATCAATTCACATAACACCGCCACCATAAGTTGATCAAACTAATCACAATATAATTAAAGTATAACTAATATTAATTACAGGTAAATAGGGCAGCGTACCACCACTTCATCCTCAACACTTTAATCCAATGTCAAATCACCCAATTCAATATCATAAGGCCCTTACCCATGGCCATGAACATCAATTTAAAGCATAAATCATAATACTCAATGAATCTAAGTCAATTCAATATAGATTTATCAATCTAATACAAATTATATATCAATTGAATACAATTTTTACATCATTAGAAAGCCCATAGAAATCTACCCTAGAATTCATAAGCATTAGACCAATATCAAGTAACTCATAAATTAGTCAAAAACTAGGGTTCAGCCATTACATGGGTTCATAGGTTAATTAAGTTAAAATCATATTAATAACAACAATTCAATCACTAAACAATGATTAGAAACCTTTAATGCAAGAACCCATGGATAGATCATGAAATAGGTCAAGTTCAACTTTGAAAACATTAGAAAACATCTTTGAAAGTTGGGCACCTTGATGAAATGAGTTTCAAGGATCAAAAATAATACTTTAATGAATCTAATTCTTCAATTTGATTAAGAATCTCCACTCCATTCTCCAATCCAAGCTCTTCCTTGACTTTTAGCTTTAATGGAGTCTTAAGGAATTTCTAAGGGATTTTGGGGTTTTGATTTAGAAAAATGAAATCTTCTAAGTGTTAAATACTTATATACATGTCTAAAATACCCAATAAACCCTTAAGGAACCTCCAAACCTTCTATTTGGACTTTGGGTGAATTTACAAATTCACCCTCCACTTAACAGTGGACTGCACGCAGGAACATGCTCCATCGACGGAAGCCAACCTACGGACCGTCCCTTGACCAACGGACCGTCCTGTTGGTCCGTGGTCTGAGACTGAGGCTTTTCCTTTGTCCCTCCATCCCCCAGGATAAGTCCCAATCGACTAGACCCAACAAACTAGGCGTCGATTGATCCACTGGGCGTCGATTGCCTCCGTGGTTTGGGCTGTTTTGGGCAGCCTTAGCACCAACTTTGGGTCCTTCCTCAAGGACCCTTGAATGGTCCTTGTGGATACTTTCCCGGACTTTTCCAACTCAAACATGACCGTATACGAGTCTAGGACCTCTCACATGAATTTCACCCAAAACGAACACGTAAACCTCAACAAAACATGCTTAGACACACAAGGTCATTTCAAGGCACATCTTTCGAACGTCATGGACGTTCTTGGACGTTTAACCTCCAAACTTCACGAAACTTTACACACTGCCTATATACACCATAATAAATCATTTAATGACCTCACAACATCATGAATTACACATAAACACATAGAACCATATATGAGGCACATAGGTGACTTAGTCGTCGAACGTCTTAGTCGTCCCTTGACGTTTGACTTCTAATGCACCTAAACTCTTAGCTACTGCCTTAATATAACATTATAGAACATTTTAGGACCTTATACAATCATTACAACCATGTTAGGATCTATTTCACCTAAGTCATTTTCGGGATCTTACATTCTCCCCCACTTGGACAACATTCGTCCTCGAATGACACTTGCCACTCTCCGAACACTTCCAAGAATAGATACTCAACTAGCAGCTATGAACCAAACCATATAACACATAATCAAATAGAAAACATCAATTTCACATAGTCAAGAAATTTACAACATAACATGAAACTAGAAGACAATTCTATAAGTCATCATGCTACAAAGTCACATTCTTCATTCCAAATAGCAACAAAACTCATTTATATTCATTATTATACTTATACACATCAGTTCTAACCATATTACAACAATTTTAGACCAAAGAATCAATTAGTCAATTTTCGAAAAATATACAGTGAGCAGGCAGTACCTTTACAGTGATTTTAGCAAATTTTTCAAAAATGCAACTTTTAGGCAATTCATGATATAGACATGATTATATGCAAGGTAACATTATATAAACATATTTTACAACATCATCAAGGATTCATAAAACACACATTGCAAGAAGTTAATGAAATTCCATTTCAACCAAACTCCTAAACACCATGCACATGCAACAACCTTCTAGGACTTTCTATCCCATCTACTAACCATACTCCCCCATTTAGAAGGAAATCATATCACAACAAGAGAAAAAGGACTTACCAACATCATCATCACTCTCATGCGGCTTTTCTCCTCTAGACCGGAGTGCATAGAAATGCCTCTTTGTTGGAGCATCATCCTTTGGAACACTAGGAGCAACTTTCTTACCCTCTTTTCCTCTAGAAGCAATGTTAGGACAATCTCTCAGCTTGTGTCCATCTTTTCCACATCCAAAACAACTTCCGGTACCCAATATACACTCACCATAATGTTTCTTGCCACAATTGACACATGTAGGTTTGCCATTTTGGGAACCACCTCCTTTCTCAATCTTGAACTTATCACTCCTAGATTCTTCTTGCGTTTGAGCCCTCTTCTTAAACCTAGACTGCTCTTAGTCACTAGAACCACCCCTTTTCAAGTTTCTAGACATCCTCCTAAGTTTGGATTCTTCAATAGATTGTGCATAAACCATGAGTCTAGCAAAGGTCATTTCATCATGTAGCATTGTCGTTTGACATACTTCCATCACTAAGTCGGAGACCCCGATAACAAAATGACTCATTTCATCCCTTGGATTTGACACTAGGGATGGTGCATATCTAGACAAGGTAGAGAATTTCAAAGAGTACTCCTCAACACTCATATTTCTTGATTGAGATTGATAAACTCCTCTACCTTAACCTCTCTCCTCTCTCGGGGAAAGGACTTACCTAGAAAAGCTTCCTTAAATTCTTCCCACTCGATAGGATCCGACTCCACCGGCCTATTATCCTTCCATTGAGTGTACCATATTTGAGAACATCCCTCCATTGATACGAATCCAACTCCGCCTTCTCCCTAGATGTAACCCACATAGCACTCAACACCTTGTACACGCCATCTAGGAACTCTTGGGGATCCTCTCCCACCTTAGAGCCAAGAAATATAGGAGGATTCATCCTCACAAAGTCTCTCAACCTAGAGGTCATAGTGCTCTCCACAACATTCACCCTAAGCACCATACTCAAATTCGCTTGAGTAGTCATGGCTCGGGCTAAAGAAATCAAAGCCTCTCTAATCTCTTTATTAGTCAATTTTGGGGGAACCACCGGAACCTCATTACCTCCTTCCACATTAGGAACATGATCACCTTGGGGAGGCACTTGAGAACCTTGAGCACCTTGAACTCCCTGCCCATCTTGAGGAACTTGCTCAACTTGCTCAACTTGAGGAGGAATCTCCTCATTCACCCTTTCCTCTTCCAACCTTCTAGCGGTCATCCTTCTAGTATTCATCTCCTAGAAACACAAGGAAACACATTAAAAAGATACTCATAATATTTACTCTACCGCACGACATAGGAGTAGAAAAGAAGGAAAACTCTATCGTCTTATAGCCTCTCGCCAATAGATGTGTCGCGACTCACACCGATGGTCGAGACTCTACTAGACGTGACTTGATGAGACTTTTCGATTCCTAAGACTACTTTCACAACCTATGATCTGATACCAAGCTTGTCACATCCTAAGACCACACCCTAGAAGTTAGGTCATAATCTCGAGTTGTAACCAACGTACTCGACCTCTTGGAGGTCTTATACAAGCCCTTTCATATCATTCATCGTATATACATAGTGAAAAGTAGTGCGGAATTAAAACTTTTTACAAAACATATCATAGTCTTTTAAAACACTTTCATATAAAAGTAATAGGAAATACTAAGTCTCAATCTCATCAAACTTAAGACACGAGAATACTTGGGACACGACCCATATTAATTAGACAATATAGAAATACTTAGTCTATTACAATACTTCGAAATAAAAGACATAAAAAACATCTATATATGCCCTCGAGTCAATTAAGGACATACTTCAACTTCTCTTGAGCGATGCTACGGTCCAAGTCTTGCTTCCGAAATACTCCTCACCTACGAACCACTATAGAGAATACTCCTCACCTACCAACCACTATACAGATAGATAAAAGCATGTATTAGTACGCCCACATGTACTAAGTATGACATAATGCATAAAAATCATGAAAATAGACATTTATTGGAAATATGCATCTTTTCTTTTAAATATCTCAATATAATCATAAGAACAACATTTATCAACTTACAAACACATAAGATAACATTTATACAATTGAACACATTTTAAAGGTCACTTTACAGTAACCTCCCTTCACTGAGTTCTTCACTGTTCAGTGAAGTCTCTTTTCTTCATTTTAAACCTCTTCTAGCATGTAATCATCCCACTAAAATCTATCCTAAGATTCACTTAAGTCATACAAAGAGAGACCGCCCATACATCCTCTCTAATTGTGCCTAAACGATCCTCAATGTTACTTATAATGGAACACATACACACTTACAATACACCAAACACATAACATATAAGATATGACATTCTCCTTACCAAGGCTATCAAAAGACTTACTTAAGTACTCCTAGAAGAGAACGTCCATATACCCTCTTCAAGGTTACTTAAATAATCCTTAAGACTTACTAAGTTTAGATCATGTCAAACATAAAAACCAACTTACATAGCTAGAGTCATTCTCAAGACTTCCATAGATAAGACAAGAAGAGATCATCCCATATGCCCTCTTCACACTTTAGCTAAGAAATCCTTAAGTCACTTTAGATTAGGTACTCATGAATTTACATACTTTCTAACATGAGTCATTAATTCTTTAGTTCATTAAGAGACATTCATCACATAAAGGACATTCAAGTAATGGTCTTGGAGAAGACCTAGGGACTCTTACTAACATCTTCAAAGCCTATTGTGCAATGTCTAGATAGCGTCCCATACCACCACCTAAACTTCATAGAACTTCTCCAATGCTAATAGGTATCCCATATGATGAGAATAGGCAATAACCGACATAGACCATGGTAGCAAAACATGGAATCCTGAGTTCTATCCTACTCCGATGAGGTTGTTATACTTGCCAATGGTAGAACTTGGACACATCCCATGTAGACACATGGTTAAGGAATATGAAGGGCTTGCTTTGTATTCTAGCCTCATACTTTAACTAGAACTACTTCCCTTACCATACTCACTCGGTGCTAGCCTTCGTTCTCATAGATTAAATCACATTAAGGTTCATACAAAAGGGTTCCATATCAAGTTCACAACCCAATTACACTTACCTTACCAAAGAAAGGTCCAGTAGGGCTACCTCACAATGGGGACAAGAAGCTCATTATGACTTTCCTAAGGATTGATATGATGTTGTTCCAGCCAATCAACCTTAAGTCCATCATTCATTACATGAAGGATACCATTACGACTTTTGACTACAAGTTTCATAACCTTACCACTTAGTTCAATGTTTCACATAAAGGATCCTCTTATCATCATTCAAGGTCTCACCTAACATTCATTCATTCAAGAATAAGACGCTTTGGCTTCCTAAGTCAAGACATCACATATTCATATTCATACATGCATCAAGTAAGGGACATAAGTCTACCTAAACAAGACACAACATACTTCACTTTAGCACATATTACAAGTCATTCTAGAAGCACATAAGGACAACCATTATCATCTTAACTTCATCCTATACACTACTATGTCATCATCAACATAACCATTATAAACTTATATAGTCAAGTAAGAATAATCATGCATCAACTCTAAGACTACGAACATATAGTTCTAGTCTAACATGATCACCTAGATATCATCAATAGAAGAAATCACATACTTTCACATTACATCACATATAGATAAATATGATCATACATCACATAATCAACTACACAAATAGTCATATTACTTCAAGTAGTGCCGACAAGGCCATGATCATCATAATACTTAAAATAACGCCGACAAGGCCACATCAATTCACATAACACCGCCACCATAAGTGAACCAAACTAATCATAACATAATTGAAGTCTAATTAACATTATTTAAAGGGAAACAGGGAAGCGTACCATCACTTCATCCTCAACACTTCAATCCAATGTCAAATCACCCAATTCAATATCATAAGACCCTTACCCATGGCTATGAACATCAATTCAAAGCATAAATCATAATACTCAATGATTCTAAGTCAATTGAATATAGATTTATCAATGTAATACCAATTATATATCAATTGAATACAATTCTTATATCATTAGAAAGCCCATAGAAATCTACCGTAGAATTCATAAGCATTAGACCAGTATCAAGCAACTCATAAAGTAGTCAAAAACTAGGGTTCATCAATTACATGGGTTCATAGGTTAATTAAGTTAAAATCATCTTAATAACAAAAATTCAATCACTAAACAATGATTAGAAACCTTTAATGCAAGAACCCATGGATAGATCATGAAATAGGTCAAGTTCAACTTTGAAAACTTTAAAGAACATCTTTGAAAGTTGGGATCCTTGATGAAACGAGTTTCAAGGATAAAAAATCATACCTTAATGAAGCTAATTCTTCAATTTCATGAAGAATCTCCACTCATTCTCCAATCCAAGCTCTTCCTTGAGTTTTAGCTTTAATGGAGTCTTAAGGAATTTCTAAGGGATTTTGGGGTTTTGATTTAGAAGAATGAAATCTTCTAAGTGTTAAAGACTTATATACATGTCTAAAATACCCAATAAAACCTTAAGGAACCGCCAAACCTTCTATTTGGATTTTGGGTGAATTTACATATTCACCCTCCACTTAACAGTGGACTGCATGCAGGAACAGGCTCTATCGACGGAAGCCAACCTACGGACCGTCCCTTGACCAACGGACCGTCCTGTTAGTCCGTGGTCTGGGACTGAGGCTTGTCTTTGGTCCCTTCTTCCCCCAGGCTAAGTCCCAAATGACGAGACCCAACCAACGGGGCGTCGATTGACCCACTGGACGTTGATTGCCTCCGTGGTTTGGGCTGTCTTGGGCAGCCTTGACACCAACTTTGGGTCCTTTCTCAAGGACCCTTGGATGATCCTTGGGGATACTTGCCCGGACGTTTCCAACCCAAACATGACCGTATACTATTTTAGGACCTCTCACATGAATTTTACCCAAAACGAACACGTAAAACTCAACGAAACATGCTTAGGTACACAAGGTCATTTCAAGGCACATCTTTCGAACGTCATGGACGTTCTTGGATGTTTGACCACCAAACTTCATGAAACTTGACACACTACCTATATACACCATAATAAATCATTTAAGTACCTCACAACATCATGAATCACACATAAACACATAGAACCATATATGAGGCACATAGGTGACTTAGTCGTCGAACATTTTAGTCATCCCTTGACGTTTGACTTCCAATGCACCTAAACTCTTAGCTACGGCCTTAATATAACATTATAGACCATTTTAGGACCTTATCCCATCATGAAAAACATGTTAGTCTCTAGTTCACCTAAGTCATTTTTGGGATCTTACAATAGTGGTGGTTGTCAGCTAGAGAATCTCCTAGAGAAACTATATTACTTCATATATCAGTAATGTTGAGTTTGTTATTGCATTTTCTTTAACGAAGTAAGTGCTTACATTGTTTGACAAGATTTTATATACTCCATATTTCTTGTTGCTTTTATGTTAAGTCAACTTATTCATGAGTTGAGCAGAGCCAAGTTAAGTGTTCCTTCTTACTATTTTTCAAACTTAAGTTGTTGTTAGCATTCCAACTCGCATACTCGTACATTCAATGTACTTATGCCAGTGGGAGTGCATCGTATCATAATGCAGACGTAGGTAACAAGGATCAATATCATCCAGTGCTTCGTTAATCCAACTAAGCATTCAGAGTCAGTGGTTAACCTCCTTGCATTCTAGAGGACACCTATTTATTGCTTTCAGTCTTTCTTTTTATAGGATGTTGAGGGGTCTTCCCCAACATCTATCTTAATATTATAGAGGCTTCATATACAGATAACAGTCAGACAATTTAGTTTTCAGTCTCTTCTTTGTGTTGAAGATATTCTATTATGAGACTTAAGTTCCATTTTGGCCAAGATATTTAATTCAAGTTATTTTATGAGAATGTTTCTTGTATTGAGTTAAGTCCTCCGCTGACTTAAGTAAGCTAGGACAAGGGTCCTCTCAAGGCCAGTAATGGTCATTGAGTGATGGCCACGTCCAGGGTGTAGGCTCAGGGCGTGACATTTATCATAATGAACGTTGATAATATTTTGTACTCATGTGAATTTTACCGTATTTTTGAGAATTTCTATTCATTTAACATTTATAAGTTTAGCTTATCACATAGGTAAGTGAAAAAATATTTAATCTCTTTTTCAAATACAGTATAGCTGTAAAAAACCAAAAAAAATCAAAAGAACCGATTAAAGCCGAAACTGAAAAAGCTGACTTTATGTTATTTGATTTGATTTTTAGATTTAATAAATTGACATAATTGATTTAGTTTTTTAATGAAAAATCAAACCAAACTGACCTATGTACAATCCTAATTATTGATATTACTACTTGCGATTACAGATATGTTATCAAAGTGAGCTAATACAGGTAGACCATACTACTATTTTACTAGAAGATACTCCAACTTGATCAGCTTGTAGCTTCTTCTTTACTATAGCAAGTGGAGATAGGAGGATACGTGGATTATTGGTTTTTGTTACCTTGCAACCTAATCTGGACAAAATGTCTGCTACCTTGTTCCCTTGGCGGAGGCTATGGCGGACTAGACTCCCCAACTTCTTCAATATTGACCTGCAATGTAGAACAATGGAAATGTAAGTTGGGTGCATATTTTTCAAGAGTTCTATGTAACATATCGCAACTTGAAATAACTAAGAATAACCTAAAAAAAACTAAAATAATCCTTTTTGGAAAGAAAGGGAAAATCTAGAAAAATTCTAAGGTAAGAAAGTAAATTTTAGTAATTTTCAAATGGCTATGAATTCTAGATCAGGATGAGTTATAGGTCCTTCTAGATATGGGTGGAAATATCTTAGAATAATCTTTCCAACGCCGCCAAGTTTGCGCAATTTCAATATCGTATGAGTGAGTTATGCCTTTCGGAAGTTGGCGTGTTGGATTGAGGAAAGTCCCAATCCGGATTTAGGGAAGGGAAAACTAGTCTTTTCACCAATTAATTTCCTATTTCGTTTTAGGGGTTTCTTGGTATCAAATTACACTTCTTTACAGAAATATAAGCGATCGTATCAAGTAAAGAATCCAACAAGTAGGTTAGGGTCGATCCCACGAGGAAAATGGTTTAGACTTAACTTCAATATACAATTAAATCTATTTAGTCAAGTCCTTTCCGAAAATAGTTAATTAAAGGGTTTTTTTTTGTGAAACTAAAAGTGTTCAATTATTTCTAAATAAAACAAGTAGCAAGATTAAAACTTTGGTTTTTATCAAGTGATGAGAGAAACTAGGGTGTAAGTTTTCCCCATAGGTTCATAACGCGGTAATCCTAACTATAACAATTCTTTTCTAGTGTCTTGCATGCAAAGTGATAATTTATGTATCTCTAAATCCTTGGTCCGGCATTTAGACAATTTCACCCCGTACCTTGGTCCGGCTACGTGTGTCTAAGTTACTAAATATTACCTTTACTTCATATTAAGCATCATATTCGATGTATGGCTTAGTTATTACTTTGCACCAATCGAAACTAGCCTATTAGATAGTATTTACTAAATCTATGTTGATAATTCTATTCCTATTAACTACCCCCTTGGTCCGGCAAATAGAAATAGGGTAAGTTCTAACGCGTGCACTCGTTAAAATGACTTCTAAACGAAAGAATTATCAATACATGCAATAACCTATTCTAGAATTGTTATTTAGCTAGTTTTACCTTGTTAATCACCCATGGTTCCCACAACCCTAGTTGTTGATTTAGTTACTCATGCTTAGAAATATACAATTCATGATTGTCTGATAAGAATTCATGTACTTACTTTGATAAGTTTGAAGAGAATCCAGAAATCACATTTGAAATAGCAAAATTTACTTGATAATCGAATCCGGAAAATTGAATAAAATTGCTAAATTGCAAAGTCAAATCTCCAAGAACAAAAGTATGAAAAATAATAAAAAAGTCTAACCCCAAAAATGAGGTTTTTAACCCTATATATAATAACAAAGTCCTAACTTAAAAGGAGTTAAAAATAAGGAAATTTTGTCCCAAAACGCGTCTTCAATCGATGAACCCATTTACGGTCCGTCGATGGATCGACGGACCGTCGATGGATCGGCGGACCGTCGACTGCTTCCATCGATCCATACTTGGCATCTTCTTCAAGCCTTCAACTTGCACCTTCTCTGATCCAATCGACGGACCAACAACACGGTCCGTCGGTGCACTAATGGTCCGTCGGTGCATACCGTCGTTCCACACTTAAACTTTTCTCCAACACCGAGTACTGGGCAGTCTCTGATCACATCGACGATTTGCCAGGATGGTCCGTTGATCAGTCGACGGACCGTTGATCCTTCCGTAGCCCTACACTTAGTCAGAATTCCCCGAGTTGCTTCCAGATTCTTAAACCTTCAGTCGACGGACACCACTTACAGTCCGTCGATGAGACGATGGGCCGTCGATGGCTTCGTAGGTGGTCACTTTGCACTGATTTCTGCATACTTCTCCATTTCCATTTTGGACAACTTTCCTGCAAAACAGAGATAAAAATACATTAAATTACTACAAAAAGGCCCTGGACACACACTAAACTTAAGGAAAAAGCATTGAAAGTACCCTGAAACCACGGTACATCAACACCCTCAACTTAAATTCGTTGTTTGTCCTCAAGCGATGCACTATGACTTACCACAACACTTTTGTACAAAAGTACTCTCTTTTTAATCTTTCACAATCATATGGTTATCAATCCCGATTTGTTTACTACTTTAGTGCATGCTTTTACTCTTAGGCTCACTAAGTTCCTTCATGTGGATCAGACCATGACACAGACTCACCACGCACCGACACCTCTCCTCTTTTATCTCTCACCAAGGTACCAACTTTCCAATATTGCAACTAGTGCCCTCACTTCAAAGACATATCTTCCTTTTTGACACAGTGATTTCAAATTTGAGTATAAGGATTATATTCAACACTCACGCTCAGAACAACTTCACACCTAATTGATACTTGTCGCCATAGGCTTGCCCTTATTTTCACTGCTTTAAGTTCACTATATTAGACTCTTAGGATCACGATAGGACTTTCTTGGCTTATAACATAGCCTCAGGGTCAGTAATGATACATATGGATACATTTTAGTGACTTGTTGCCCTCCTTGACATTATAGCTAAGCGTCCTACCTCTTTTATTGTCTATTATGCCCCACTTTTCTTTTCTTGAAACCTTTGCCTTGTTTTCTCCTTTCTTTCCCTTTTTGCGAAAGTGACTTTTATTTATTTTCCTTCAACCCCCCCCTTTTTTTTTATATTTTATTTTGACTAAGTCACTTCTCTTGCACATTGTTTCTTTTCTTTTTCCACATTACTCTTTTCATCCCCTCTTTTCGGGACGTTACTCATAATAGCCACCCTCAACTTATAGCTTTGCCATGAGTCAAAGTACACAATATCCAATGTTGGGTCAGAGCCAAGACGAGGTCAGTTTCTGCATTAGCCACCCTCAACTTATGCTTTTGGCCTAAGTTGAGGTGCACATGTCCAAGGAGGGACCAGGGCCAACACATTATACCAGGGAAGACAATTTGGTGTAGAAAAGAAAGATCTATTTAAAGCTCAAAAGATTTAGATCAAAAGGGGATCGATTCATTTGGTTTTCTTTTGTTTAGGATAAAGATTGACTAATTTGAACAAGGGCCTATGATCCTTTCCTAAATGTCTAACACAGATTCCTTTTTGCATGACTAACCGGGCAAGTTCTAGCTAGGTACCAACGGCGGAACAATTAAATTTCCTCATACTCTCTTGACATTTCATTACCCTATCATATTATCAGACACCTAGTTTGAGTTGTCGATTTGAGGGTCATGCAGTAGTGCATCTCTATGTCATGCTTAGAGCCAACATGTTCAACATTCCTTAGACCTAATCCATGCAAGCATTGTTTCTAGAATGGGATATCATTTATATTTAGCCATCATGCTTCAGATTTCACATACTTTGTACAAGATACAAACATGCCGGTTCAACAGTAAATAACCAGTCTCTTGGGGCAAAAAAATAGAGGCAAAAAAACCACCAAGAGAGGATCAAGAGTTGGGCTAATCAGACTTCACCCTAACACTCACTTTCCATTTACCCCATCCCCAATAAGAAAGCATGCAATTGTCCCCAATGCATAAGAAATATAAAAACAAGGTGGTAGGTGAAGCAAACCTGAAGTGCATAGCGCCGAAGATCAACAAGAAGGTGGGTCTGGTTGCCCAGAACCCGCTCCATCAGTAGTAGGGACACCATCAGTAGTGTCCGCAGCAATGTCCGCACCCTCAGTGTTACTCCGCTCACCGGCCTCTAATCTGGAGCTAGACGCCTCAGCAGCAAACTTAGGAGCCCTCATCTTCCGGGCCTCCTCATCAATCAACGAGGCTCTCCTCGTAGCCTCCATCTCTAAGCGCTCCCTATTCCTAGCCCGAGCACCCTCACCCTCACTAGTGTGGCTGGAACGGTGCCTCTTGGCACGCTCACGTGGCAGAGGCGGTGGTGTAGTGGTAGTCTGGAATAGTGCAGTGAGCACCGTATCCTCCGCAGGCTCCGCTGGTGAGGCCTCAGGCTCGGGTACCTTCACATCAAGTATCGCATCCATGTATGCCCGCAGACTCGCCACAGCTGCCTGAAGATCGGTCAAATCAATGGTGGGGGATGGGCGTTCAAGTACCCGCAACTCAAAAGCATCGAGGCGCTGGTGGACTGCCTGAATCCGCCTCTCAGTCTGCTGAGCAACCTTCTTCTCAATCTGGTCCTCAGCCTCGGCGATGGACCTCTGCATCCAAGGCTGGATGTGGTGCAGCAATGTGGCCATCTGGGCCTCTAGCTTCTGGACCCTAGCAATCGGGACTAGTGCTGCTGCTGATGGTGTAGATCGGGAGGAACTAGGTGCTCTGCTAGTGGCCGGGGCAGACTCAATCGGGGTGGTGTTGGTAGGCTCTGAAGCAGCCTGATCAGCCCCTTGGGCTTGCTCTACCGTCTCTGTGAGATACTCACCCAGTGGTTGTACATCCAATCGAGGCCCTCTGTTTGGTGCCGCCTCATTGGCCTCATCCCGAATGAGACCTATGTCCACTGTCCTTGTAAGGAGTCCGGAGGACATCTATGTGCCAAATGGGCACTTCAGCAGCCCTTCACAACTGAAAGATCATACAAGGAAAAGGGTAAGTGGTCGAGGACTTAAAATCCCTCTCATTGATGACAGATAGCAACAGCCTCAGAAAATCTATCTCGAACCCGGCGATCATAGCAGCTACCAATACCGCTCTATCCCACGTAAGTATATTGTGTGCAGCAGTGGGGGATAGATGGTGGCGGACCAACAGCCAGATGAACTTGGCTACACATGTGAGGTTGGACTTCTTGATGAGGCCTCTCGGATGCAAAACCCAGTCTGCGCCCTCACGATCTAAGGATATGTGCTAGACAATCCACCTCTTGGTGGTCTCTCTCAGATTCTTATCGCACAAGAAATGACCCTCTTTGACCACATTCCACCGATAGTCAAACTTGACTGTGAGGGGAACCCTGTTCGCATCGTTGTCTACGCCATATAGGAAACGGCGAATGGCCGGCATAGAGATATCCACTGGGAAACCACGGACTCGAACCTCAGTGAGTGGTGGCTGTTTGGCGTGGTTAGACCGCCTATCCAACTGACCTCGGAGTGTCTCTACATAAGAAGCGTAGAACTCTCGCACCAACTCCTCACTGTATTTCCCCACACTCCTAGCCATCCAATCGAGCTCGTGGCGGGTGAAAAGAGCATGTATCACAGGGACAATGTGTAGACTCCATGATGAACCTATCGTCAACTGTCAGCGTTCGGGTCATCATCCCCTTATCATTGAGCAGCCTGGCATCCCTGTAGATTTGGTGCTGCCCCTCTACGCACCACCGGTTAGGCGGATCAGCAACCGGTGCAGGGTCATCATGTCGGATGGCTGGAGCAGACTCCGAACTCTGGGCCTCATTAGATGAGGCAGGGTGTGCAGGTGCATCAGGAAAAGGGACACCGTATGAACCGAAACCGGGGGCAGTGTCCTCATTTGACCCTATAGAGTGGGCTGACTCCAGATGCTCCCTCAGAACCCGAGGCTGACCTAGACGGTATGCCAGTCAATGTGCGCTTCTCATCAGACTGGGAGGCAGAGACTACGCCAGACGCCACCTTCTTAGGCGTGCCCCAAGTGGCCCTAGCAGCTTGTCTCGGTGTCTGGGTGCCTAGTGGCACGTATTTGGGATCACGGTCATCATTCGACGATCCAATCATCCGGCGTGAAGGGGCGACAAACTTGGATCGTCCTCTAGAGTAAATAATATCAGGCTTAGGGGCCATCGGTACCTACAAAGGAGAGTTATTAATTTTATAGTAATCATCCTACACACTCAAAATAAACAAACACCAAATTTGGAACACAAAACACAGTGAAGTACAGAACTGCAGAACTAAACGACGGGCACTATTGACGGTCCGTCGATGAAATAACGGTCCGTCGATAGGGTCCGCCGGTGGACACTTAGCTCATTTCAGAAGTTATAAGTCCACAGAAGTTGCAGTTAGAAACGACGGACGTGCAGAACGGCGAGTCGATGAATCGATGGACCATAGTCTACTTCCGTCGTTGGACACTTAGAAAAATTTAGAAAGCTTCAGAGAACAGGGTTGTAGTTAGAAACAACGGACGTGCAGAACGGCCCGTAAATCAATCGATATACCATAGTCCACTTCCATCGTTGGAGAGTTAAGAAAATACGAGGTGCAGGTATCGATGGACCCCATCAATGGTCCGTCGATTGACGGACGGTCTGTAGACGGGGTCTCGTACTGTCGGTCAAAGACAGATTTTTGGCAAACATTATATGCACCCCTAACTGTACAAATTCAAGCATAGTAGGACACACATCTTTCAATAGCAATTGGCAAACAACTTTGTCATTCCTAGGGCTTCGATTATTCCAATTTCGATCCTAGAATCTAAGAGTCTATCAAGCCCTAAGTCGAAAAACAACAATTCAAACACATTCCGAGTTCATGTAATCATTTAGCACCCCCAACCCATCATTTACCATCATTCTAAGGGTCAAGGACTCCAATTTTACAAGTTAATCATGCAAGGTTGTCCCTAAGTCAAGGCCCACATGCTAGCAATTCGGTTTCCAAGCAAATGAAATAAAATCAGTGAGTAGATGATAAGGACATAACTGTATTCTGTAGTGGAGTGAGTGAACTGGCAACAACAACCGACAAGCCCGCCTACAAGCACCGACCGAAAAAATTCTTGGATTGGATGAGAAATTAGGGGAGTAGGGTACTGGGATTTTGGAGAAGATTAGAGAATATGAAATTAGAGGGGAATTTAGAATGAATTTATGTGGGAGTTGATGGGGGAGTGAGGGAATAAGGGGAGGGAAACGGTTGGGAGGAGAATTTAAAAAGGTGTGGGGGTAACTGAAAGGGTAATTTTAATATATATCCGGTTGGGTCGGGTCGGGTCATGTGTTCTGGGGAACTAACAATTCCCCGTCGACAGAGCGTAAGTCAATCAAAGGTCCGTCGACTGCTCCGTCGATTGTGCCATAACTTAAACAGTATTGAAAACCTACCTGGGATCTACGAATGTCACATCCCCAAACCACACCCTAGAAGATAGGGTGCAATCTTGGATTGCGACCGGCGTATTCGACCTCTCAGAGGTCTCATACAAGCCTCTCGTATCGTTCATCGCATATATATAACGAAAAGTAGTGCGGAATTAAAATTTTTCATAAACTAATATAGAAGTCTTTAAACTCTTTCATATAAGTAGAAATAGGAAAACACTAAGTCTCGATTCATCATCCTAAAACACGATAATACTTGGGACACAGCCCATACGTATTTAAAACATACTACTATATAGTCTATTACAAAACTTCATGAAGAAACATAAAATGACATATATGCCCTTTAGTCAAATGAGGACATACTTCACTCTTCTTGAACGATCTTCTTATCCAAGTCTTCTTCCCAAAGCTCTTCACCTATTAAGAACTATAGATAGAAAGTAAAGCATGGAATTAGTACAACCACATGTACTAAGTATGGCATTATGCATAAAAATCATGATAATGGACTTTATTGGAAATATGCATCTTTTCATTTTATAAATAATATTTTAATCATAGCAAGATCAATTATCAACATAGAAACACATAAGATAACATTAAACCAAAAGTATCAATTTCTAAGATCACTTTACAGTGAAATGCTTTCACTTCTCCTTTTAATGACTTCTAGCATGTAATTTCCTCACTTAAAGTCATCCTAAGATTCACTTAAGTAACACAAAGAGACACCGACCATACACTCTCTCTAGATGTGCCTAAACGACCCTTAAGATTACTCATAATGAGTCACATACACACATACAAAGCATCTTAAACATTAAGGTAAGATTCTTCTACCAAAGGTGACTCTAAGTATCACTCGAGTGAGTTGTGAAGCAACCGCCCATACAATCCCTTGCACACACACTCAAGAGATCCTATAGATTCCCTAGGATAAAATCATTCTCACTAAACACACCAACACATAGATGATAGGACACTCTCCTTCCAAAGGCTATCAAAAGACCTACTTAAGTAAATCAAGAAGATAACGTCCATTATTGACCTCTTCAAGATTACCTTAATATACCTTGAGATTAACTAAGGCTTAGATCATGTCAACAACACCAAACATCTTCCCTAACTAGAGTCATCCTCAAGACTTCCAAAGATAAGCTATGAAGAGATCATCCTTTATGCCCTCTTCACAATTTAACTAAAGAATCCATAAGCCACTCTAGATTAGGTACTTATTCACTTACATACTCCACAATGTAAGTCATTAGTTCATTAGGTCATTAATCCATTTATTCATTAAGAGACTCATACAATACATAAGGACATTCAAGTAATGGTCTTAGACAAGACCTAGGAACTCCAAATAACACCATCAAAGTCTATTGTGCAATGTCTAAGTAGCGTCTCATACCACCACTTAAACCTCATAAAGTTCTCTAATGCTAATAGGTATCCCATATGATGAGAATAGGCAATAACCGACATAGACCATGGTAGCAAAGCATGGAATCCGAAATTCTATCCTACTTCGATGAGGTGTTCTACTTGCCAATGGTAGAACATAAAGATCCCATGTACGAACATGGTTAAGGAATATGAAAGGTGTACTTTGTATTCTAGTCTCATACTTAACTAGAACTACTTCCCTTTACCATACTCACTCGGTGCTAGCCTTAGTTCTCATAGATCAATTTACATTAAGGTTCATACAAATGGGTCCCATATCATGTTCATGACCCAATTTCATTTACCCTATCATAGCAAGGTCCATTTGGGCTATCTCACTATGGCGACAAGAAGCTCATCGCGACTTTCCTAAGGTGTGATATGATGCCGTTCCAGCTAATCAACCTTAAGTCCATCACTCATTACATGACGGATACCATTACGGCTAACTACTTCACAATTCATAACCTTACCACTTGATTCAAGGTTCCACATAAATGACCCTTTTATCTTCATTCAAGGTCTCACCTATATTAATTTATTCAAGACTAAGACCCTTTAGGTTCCTAAGTCAAGACATCACATATTCACATAAGCATCAAGTAAGGGACACAAGTCTACCTAAACAAGACACAACATACTTCCATTTATCACATATAGCCTATCTTCCTTTAGACTCTTAGGAATGACCCTTAGCCTTATCAAGTCAACATATTCATTACCTTAACATCATCAATTTAACCGTTTTAGACTAATCTAACCAATTTAGGAATAACCATGTATCAACTCTAAGACTACACACTTAACACATAGTCAAAGCATAACATGATTACCTAGTTAGTATCAATAGTCTAGCACATACTTCCACATATAGATATATATATGATTATACATAATCAAATCAATTACACAAGTAGCCATATAAGTTCAAGTAGTGCCGACAAGGCCGTGATCATCAATATACAAGAAAGTAACGCCGACAAGGCCACATTAGCTCACATAACACCGCCACCAAAGGTGGACCAAACCAATCATAACATAATTGAAGTATAATTATCATCAAAATAAAGGAAATGGGGCAGCATACCTCCATTCCATCATCATCACTTCAATTCAAGTCAACTTACTCAATTTGACAACACAAGACCCTTACCCAAGGCCATGAACACCAATTCAATACACAATTATAGAAATCAATGAAATCTAACCAATTCAATATAGATTCAACAATCCTATATCAATTTGATAACAATTGAAAAACACAATTCTTACATCAATAGAAAGCCCATAAGAAACTACACATGAATTCATCAATATTAAGCCAATATCAAGTAACCCATAATTTAGCCAAAATCTTAGGTTCATCAAATTCATGGGTTCATAGGTAATTTAGGCTAAAATCATCAATACAACATCAATCTAATCAATAATAGACGTTTGAAAACCTTTAATGCAAGAACCCATGGAAGAATTATGAAATTGGACAATTTCTCTTGTGAAAACTTTGAAAACATCTTTGAAAGTTGGGCTCCTTGATGAAACGAGTTTCAAGGATCAAAAGACATACCTCAATGAAGCTAATTCTTTACTTTGATGAAGAATCTCCACTCAAAACGTCACACCAAGCTCTTTCTTGAATTTGGTCTTCAATGGAGACTTTGGGATTTCTTAAGGACTTTTTGGGTTTTGTTTTTGGAAGAATGAATTACTCTAAGTGTTTAACACTTATATACTCATTTAAAATACCCAAAAGACCCTTAACAAATCGCCTAAACTCTTATTTGGAAGTGGGGTGAATTTACCGATTCACCCCTAAGTTGGCAGTAACTGCGTGCAGAAACAGCCCTCACTGACGGCACCATTGACGGGGCGTCAGCCCACTCACGGGCCGTGCTGGCAACCGTCGGTGGTTTCAGAGACTTGGAGAATGGGAGCTTAGCTCCCCAGGTTAAGTCGCTAAAGACGACACCCATCGACGGGGCGTCGATGGACCCTCTGGGCGTCGATGCCACCGTCGTTTGGGGCCTGCCTGGGACTGCCTTGTCAACCAAGTTGGGTCCTTCCTCAAGGACCCTTGGATGGTCATTGGGGATAATTTCCCGGACGTTTCCAACACAAACATGATCATATATAAGTTTAACACCTCTCACAGAATTTCATCCAAAACGAACACGTAAAACTCAACGAAACATGCTTAAACACACAAGATCGATTCAAGGAATATCTTTCGAACGACATGAACGTTCTTGGATGTTTGACCTCAGAACTTTACGAAACTTGACACACTGCCTATACATGCTATAATAACTCATTTAAGGACCTTACAACCTCATGCATCACACATAAACACATAGAACCACATATGAGGCACTTAGGTGACTTAGTCGTCGAACGTCTTAGTCATCCCTTGACGTTTGACTTCCAACACACCTAATACTTTATATACTGCCTCTATACCATATTATAGGCCACATTAGGACCTAAGATCACCATTACAAACATGTTAGGCTCTAGTTAACCTAAGTCATTTTTGGGGTCTTACATTCTCCCCCACTTGGACAACATTCATCCTCGAATGACACTTGCCACTCTCCGAACATTTCCAAGATTAGAGAATCAACTTAACAGCATATAACCAAACCATACAACATATAACCAAGAATAAAACATCAATTTCACACGTTCAAGACAATCACAACACAACAAGAAACTAGAATACAATTCTATAACTCATTATGCAACAACACTCACATGCTTCATTCCAAATAGTAAAAACTCATTTTATACTCATTATCATACTTATATACATTCGTTCTAACCACATTACAACAATTTTTGACCAAATAATCAATTAGTCAATTTCGGCAAAATTTTACAGTAAACAATTTTCAAGCTACAGTGATTTTACTAAATTTTTCAAACATGCAACTTTTTTGCAATTCTTTATATAGACATGCTAATATGCAATATAACATCATATAAACACATCTTATAACATGCTCAAAGCTCAATAAAACACACAATGCAAGAAGTTAATGAAATTCAATTTCAACCAAACTCCTAAACATCATGCACATGCAACACTTCTAGCACAATTCTAACCATACTCCCCCACTTAGAAGGAACTCGTACTATCAAAAGAGAAACAAGAACTTACCAACATCATCATCACCATCACCCGGCTTCCCAAATCTAGTCCGGAGAGCATAGAAACGCCTCTTTGTTGGAGCATCTTCCTTTGGAACACTAGGCTCAACCTTCTTACCCTCCTTCCTAAAAGCAATGTTTGGACAATCTCTCACTTTGTGCCCATCTTTTCCACATCCAAAGAAATTACCCGTACCCACTAGACACTCACCATAATGTCTCTTACCACAAGTGGCACATGTAGGTTTTTCATTGCTAGAACCACCTCCTTTCTCAAACTTCTTCTTAAGCACACTAGGTCCATCTTGAGTTTGAGCCCTCTTTTTGAACCTAGGTTGTACTTGATCACTAGCAACACTCCTTTTCAAGTTCCTTGACATCCTCCTAAGTTTAGACTCTTCAATTGATTGTGCATACACCATGAGTCTAGCCAAAGTCATATCATCATGCAACATAGCCGTACGGCATTCCTCCCTCACTAAGTTGGCTACACCCGTCACAAAGCGACTCATTTCATCCCTTGAATTTGACACTAGGAAGGTGCATACCTAGACAAAGTTGAAAACTTCAAAGAGTATTCCTCAATACTCATATTGCCTTGCTTGAGATTGATAAATTCTTCTACTTTTTCTTCCCTTCTCTCACGGGGAAAGTACTTACCAAGAAAAGCTTCCTTGAATTCTTCCCACTCAATAGGACCCGACTCCACCAGCATATTGTCCTTCCATTGAGTGTACCAAATTTGAGACACATCTCTCAATTGATAAGAAGCCAACTCCTCCTTCTCCCTAGATGTAACCCCCATAGCACTCAAAACTTTGTACACACCATCAAGGAATTCTTGGGGATCTTCCTTCACCTTAGAACGAAGAAAGATTGGAGGATTCAACCTCACAAAGTCTCTCAACCTAGATGACATAGTGTTCTCCATAGCATTACCCCTAGGCACCATGTTTAAGTTAGCTTGAGCCGTTACGGCTTGGGCTAAAGCAAGCAAAGCCTCTCCAATCACCCTATTAGACAACTCCGGCACTTCATTACCTCCTTCCACATTAGGGGCATGATCACCTTGAGGAGTCACTTGAGCACCTTGGACACCTTGGCGATCATGAAGCACTTTCTCAACTTGCTCAACTTGAGGAGGAGCTTCCTCATTCACCCTTCCCTTTTCCATCCTTCTAGCGCCCATCCTTCTAGTATTCATCTCCTAGAAAACAAGGAAACACTTTTAGAAGGATACTCATAACATAACTCTACCGCACGAACATAGGAGTAGAAATGAAGGGAAACACTATCGTCCTATAGCCTCTCGCCCATAGATGTGTCGCGACTCACACCGATGGTCAAGACTCTACTAGACGTGACTTTTTGAGACTTTTTGATACCTAAGACTACTTTCATTAACCTATGCTCTGATACCAAGCTTGTCACATCCCGAAACCACGCCCTAGAAGATAGGGTGCAATCTTTGATTGGGACCGGCGTATTCAACCTCTCAGAGGTCTCATACAAGCCTCTCGTATCGTTCATCGCATATACATAATGAAAAATAGTGCGGAATTAAAATTTTTCATAAAACAATATAGAAGTCTTTAAACCATTTCATATAAGTAGAAATAGGAAAACACTAAATCTCTATTCATCATCCTAAAACACGATAATAGTTGGGACACAGCCCATACGAATTGAAAACAAACTACTATATAGTCTATTACAAAACTTCATGAAGAAACATAAAATGACATATATGCCCTCAAGTCAAATGAGGACATACTTCACTCTTCTTGAACGATCTCCTTGTCCAAGTCTTCTTCCCAAAGCTCTTCACCTATTAAGAACTATAGATAGAAAGTAAAGTATGGAATTAGTACAACCACATGTACTAAGTATGGCATTATGCATAAAAATCATGAAAACGGACTTTATTGGAAATATGCATCTTTTCATTTTATAAATCATATTTTAATCATAACAAGATCAATTATCAACATAGAAACACATAAGATAACATTAAACCAAAAGCATCAATTTCTAAGATCACTTTACAGTGAATTATTCACTGTACAGTGAATTATTCACTGTACAGTGAATTATTCATTGTTACAGTGAAATGCTTTCACTTCTCCTTTTAATGACTTCTAGCAAGTAATTTCCTCAATTAAAGTCATCCTAAGATTTTCTTAAGTCACACAAAGAGAGACCGCCCATACACCCTCTCTAGATGTGCCTAAATGGCCCTTAAGATTACTCATAATGAGTCACATAAACACATACAAAGCATCTTAAACATCAAGGTAAGATTATTCTACCAAAGGTGACTCTAAGTATCACTTGAGTGAGTTGTGAAGCAACCGCCTGTACAATCCCTTGCACACACACTCAAGAGATCCTATAGATTCCCTAGGATAGAATCATTCTCACTAAACACACCAACACATAGATGATAGGACACTCTTCTTCCAAAGTCTATCAAAAGACCTACTTAAGTAAATCAAGAAGATAACGTCCATGATTGACCTCTTCAAGATTACCTAAATATCCTTGAGATTACCTAAGGCTTAGATCATGTCAACAACACCAAACATCTTCCCTAACTAGAGTCATCCTCAAGACTTCCAAAGATAAGCTGTGAAGAGATCATCCTTTATGCCCTCTTCACAATTTAACTAAAGAATCCATAAGCCACTCAAGATTAGGTAGTTATTCACTTACATACTCCATAATGTAAGTCATTAGTTCATTAGGTCATTAATCCATTAATTCATTAACAGACTCATACAATACATAAGGACATTCAAGTAATGGTCTTAGACAAGACCTAGGAACTCTAAATAACACCATCAAAGTCTATTGTGCAATGTCTAAGTAGCATCTCATACCACCACCTAAACCTCATAAAGTTCTCTAATGCTAATAGGTATCCCATATGATGAGAATAGGCAATAACCGACATAGACCATGGTAGCAAAGCATGGAATCCGAAGTTCTATCCCACTTCGATGAGGTGTTCTACTTGCCAATGGTAGAACATAAAGATCCCATGTACGAACATGGTTAAGGAATATGAAAGGTGTACTTTGTATTCTAGTCTCATACTTAACTAGAACTACTTCCCTTTACCATACTCACTCGGTGCTAGCCTTAGTTCTCATAGATCAATTTACATTAAGGTTCATACAAATGGGTCCCATATCATGTTCATGACCCAATTTCATTTACCCTACCATAGCAAGGTCCATTTGGGCTATCTCACTATGGCGACAAGAAGTTCATCGCGACTTTTCTAAGATGTGATATGATGATGTTCCATCCAATCAACCTTAAGTCCATCACTCATTACATGAAGAATACCATTACGGCTAACTACTTCACAATTCATAACCTTACCACTTGATTCAAGGTTCCACATAAATGACCCTTTTATCATCACTCAAGGTCTCACCTATATTCATTTATTCAAGACTAAGAACCTTTAGGTTCCTAAGTCAATACATCACATATTCACATAAGCATCAAGTAAGGGACACAAGTCTACCTAAACAAGACACAACATACTTCCTTTTATCACATATAGCCTATCTTCCTTTAGACTCTTAGGAATGACCCTTAGCCTTATCAATTCAACATATTCATTACCTTAACATCATCAATTTAACCATTTTAGATTAATCTAAATAATTTAGGAATAACCATGTATCAACTCTAAGACTACACACTTAACACATAGTCAAAGCATAACATAATTACCTAGTTAGTATCAATAGTCTAGCATATACTTCCACATATAGATAGATATGATTATACATAATCAAATCAACTACACAAGTAGCCATATAAGTTCAAGTAGTGCCGACAAGGCCCTGATCATCAATATATTAGAAAGTAACGCTGACAAGGCCACATTAGCTCACATAACACCGCCACCAAAGGTGGACCAAACCAATCATAACATAATTGAAGTATAATTATCATCAAAATAAAGGAAATGGGGCAGCATACCTCCATTCCTTTATCATCACTTCAATTCAAGTCAACTTACTCAATTTGACAACACAAGACCCTTACCCAAGGCCATGAACACCAATTCAATACACAATTATAGAAATCAATAAAATCTAACCCAATTCAATATGGATTCAACAATCCAATATCAATTTGATAACAATTGAACACAATTCATACATCAATAGAAAGCCCATAAGAAACTACACATGAATTCATCAATATTAAGCCAATATCAAGTAACCCATAATTTAGCCAAAATCTTAGGTTCATCAATTTCATGGGTTCATAGGTAATTTAGGTTAAAATCATCAATACAACATCAATCTAATCCATAATAGACGTTTGAAAACCTTTAGTGCAAGAACCCATGGAAGAATCATGAAATTGGACAATTTCTCTTTCGAAAACTTTGAAAACATCTTTGAAAGTTGGGCTCCTTGATGAAACAAGTTTCAAGGATCAAAAGACATACCGCAATGAAGCTAATTATTCACTTTGAAGAAGAATCTCCACTCAAAACGTCACACCAAGCTCTTTCTCGAATTTGGTCTTCAATGGAGACTTTGGGATTTCTTAAGGACTTTTGGGGTTTTGTTTTTGGAAGAATGAATTATTCTAAGTGTTTAACACTTATATACTTATTTAAAATATCCAAAAGACCCTTAAAAATCGCCTAAACTCTTATTTTGAAGTGGGGTGAATTTACCGATTCACCCCTAAGTTGGCAGTGAACTGCGTGCAGAAACAGCCCTCACTGACGGCACCATTGACGGGGCGTCAGCCCACTGACGGGCTGTGCTGGCAATGTCGGTGGGTTAAGAGACTTGTAGAATGGGATCTTAGCTCCCCAATCTAAGTCCCTACAGATGACACCCATCGACGGGCGTCGATGGACCCTCTGGGCGTCGATGCCTCCGTCGTTTGGGGCCTGCCTGGGACTGCCTTGTCAACCAAGTTGGGTCCTTCCTCAAGGACCCTTGGATGGTCCTTGGGGATAATTTCCCGGACGTTTCCAACCCAAAAATGATAGTATATAGTTTAACACCTCTCACATGAATTTCATCCAAAACGAACACGTTAAACTTAACAAAACATGCTTAAACACACAAGGTTGATTAAAGGCATATCTTTCAAACGACATGAACGTTCTTGGACGTTTGACCTCCAAACTTCACGAAACTTGACACACTTACTATACATGCTATAATAACTCATTTAAGGACCTTATAACCTCATGAATCACACATAAACACATAGAAACACATATGAGGCATTTAGGTGACTTAGTCGTCGAACGTCTTAGTCATCCCTTGACGTTTGACTTCCAACACACCTAATACTTTATCTACTGCCTCTATACCATATTATAGGCCACATTAGGACCTAATACCACCATTACCAATATGTTAGTCTGTAGTTAACCTAAGTCATTTTTGTGGTTTTACAACGGACATCATCAACGGTCCGTCGATGAGACGACGGTTTGTCGGTTGGTACGTAGATCAGTGCACTAGACCATTTTCTGTAGATTTTCTGGCGGTTTGGTCCCTGCACATTGAGCACCCAATAAGCCATTCTTTTTATGTTTTCTGGACACTTTTTAGACACGGACCCTAAACTACTCTCTAGCCAACAAACTTAAAAGATATAAAAGAAAATTCACACATGATATTGAGTAAAAAAAACAAAATAATGCAACTATTCGTACAAAGATAAGAAAAACCTATTGTTGGCTAGAGGATACACATTGGGTTGCCTCCCAATCAGCAATTGATTTAACTTTGTGGCACGACGCAAGACTCTTGATTACTCAGACTTCATCAATATGATATGCCTCAACTACTTCATTGGCATTTTCTGCATGCCCAAAGTAGATCTTGATTCTTTGCCCATTAACCGTGAACCTTGCACCCTCCTTGTTCTCCAACTCAACCGCGCCATGAGAGAACACTTTAGTGATCAAGAATGAACCTGTCCATTTGGACTTGATTTTGCGTGGAAACAAACGCAACCTAGAGTTGAACAAAAGCACCAAGTACCAACCCGCAAATTAGCGCTTCTCAATCTTTTGGTCATGGTACTTCTTCATCTTTTCTTTGTAGAGGGATGAACTTTCATATGCCTTCAAACGAAACTCATCAAGCTCATTCAACCCATTTTGTCTCTCTTTCACTGCTTCATTCCAATCCATCTTCAGTTTCTTCATTGCCCACATGGCCTTGTGCTCTAACTCAACCGATAAGTGACAAGCTTTCCCATGTACAAGTTGGTAAGGAGATATACCTATGGGAGCCGTGTATGTTGTCCGGTAGGCCCAAAGAGCATCATCAAGCCTCCTTGACCAATCCGTTCTACCAGCATTCACCGTTTTCGCCAGAATTTGCTTGATTTCTCTGTTTGACACCTCAACTTGCCCACTAGTTTCTGGATGGTAGGGAGTGGCTACATTGTGGCGAACCCCATATTTATCCAATAACCCTTTGAACAACTTGTTGCAAAAGTGGGATCCCCCATCACTAATAATGGCCCTAGGGGTGCCAAATGTGGAAAATATGTTCTTTTTCAAGAACGCGGTGACACTCTTTCCTTCATTGTTTGCAAGTTCTATGGCTTCCACCCATTTTGACACATAATCCACCGCCACAAGAATGTATTTCATCCCATGAGAACTCACAAAAGGGCCCATAAGATCAATGCCCCATACATCAAACAACTCAATTACTAGAATGGGATTCAAAGGGAGCTCTTGCCTCCTCGAAATAACTCCATCTCTTTGGCACTTATCAGATGACTTGGCGAACTCGTGAGCATGTTGGTGGATGGTAGGCCAATAGTACCCATACTGAAAAATCTTATGGGCGGTCCGGTTACCACTATGAGGCCCTTCCACAGGCGAGGAATGGCATGCCTCCAACACACTTAGCATTTCAACTTCTGGCACACATCGGTGAATAAGACCATCGGCACAACTCCGGTATAAGTAAGGCTCATCCCAAAAGAACTTTTTCACATCATGCATGAACTTTTTCCTTTGATGAAAGGACAAGTCTGATGGGACTATATCACTAGCCAGATAATTCACAAAATCGGCAAACCATGGAATCAAGTCATGAGAAGTGGACAATACATGCTCATCAGGGAAAGTATCATCAATTTCAACTTTTTCACCCAACTCTCGCATAGATTCATCCTCTAATCTGGATAAGTGGTCGGAAACTTGGTTTTCGGTCCTCTTTCTGTCATTCACCTCAAAATCAAACTCTTGCAACAGTAATACCCATCTAATAAACCTTGGTTTCGCATCCTTCTTTGCCATCAAATATCTCAAAGTAGAATGATCAGTATGCACTATGACTCTCGTGCCAAGCAAATAGGAGCGAAATTTTTCGAAAGCAAATACCACTGCAAGGATCTCTTATTCAGTCACAGTATAGTTCTTTTGAGCTTCATTAAGGGCCTTACTGGCGTAATAAATGGGGTGGAGGATTTTATCCCTTCTTTGTCCCAATACCACACCAAGAGCAACCCCACTAGCATCACACATCACCTCAAATGGTTTGCTCCAATTCGGGGAAATAATAATGGGCGCAGACACCAACTTCTCCTTCAACTCTCCAAATGCCTTCAGACAGGATTCATCAAAATAAAATTTACACTCTTTCTCAAGTAGCTTGCACAGAGGATGTGCACTTTTTGAAATATCCTTGATAAACCTCCGATAGAAGCCCGCATGCCCAAGAAAACTCCTCACACCTTTTACAGAGATGGGTGGAGGAAGTCTCTCTATCACCTCAACTTTGGCTCGATCAACTTATATACCCTTCTCTGAGATGCGATGGCCCAATACAATACCCTCTTTCACCATGAAGTGACATTTCTCCCAATTTAGCACAAGGTTGCAATCTTCACATTTTTTGAGGACTTTGGCCAAGTGACTCAAACAATGATCAAAAGAGTCTCCAACAACAGAAAAATCATCCATAAACACCTCAATGATGTCCTCCACCATATCGGCGAATATCGACATCATACATCTCTGAAAAGTAGTCGGTGCATTACACAACCCAAAGGGCATTCTCTTGAATGAGAAAGTTCCATAAGGGCAAGTGAAAGTGGTTTTATCTTGATCCTCCGGTGCAATAGAGATTTGGTTGTAACCCGAATAGCCATCAAGAAAAAAAACACCACCCTTTTCCTGCAAGCTTATCTAACATCTGATCCATGAAGGGCATAGAAAATTGGTCCTTCTCAGCCCATGCATTCAACTTCTGGTAATCCATACACACTCTCCATACATTCACCGGCCTTATGGGAACAAGCTCATTATTCTCATTTGGTACCACTGTCATTCCCTCCTTTTTGGGCATACCCAACTACTATCTGCGATGGGATATATGACTCCGGCATCCAATCACGTAATAATTTCTTTCTTCACAACCTCTTGCATAGGTGGATTCAAACGTCTCTGGTGCTCAATACTTGGTTTATGATCGGACATGAGTTGGATTTTGTGTGAACAAATACCGGGAGGGATCCCAATAATATCCGCAATAGTCCACCCAATAGATCTTTTGAACCTCTTCAACACTTCAACCAAACAGTCTACTTGTTGAACCTTCAAATCTGATGAAATAATTATCGGCAAAGTGTCATCTTTCCCCAAGAATACATACCTCAGATGAGGTGGTAGAGCCTTAAGCTCTAATTTTGGAGCCTCTTCAATAGATGCTTTCGTGGGTGGAGACTCGCGATGTTTCATGTCTAACTCCAATTTCTTTGGTTTCAACCAAAAATCACCTCGATCAAGTGCCGCAACCAATGTCTCATACTCTTCAATACCATCACTCTCAAAATTCATGATCACTGCCGCTAGTGCCTCAAGACCAAGGCGCTCTTTGATTTGAACCTCAGACGTACTCTCAACCCTGTAGGATATAGCAGATACCATTTGGAGCTCACTACTCTGCTTCATGGACCTACAAATGTTAAAAGTTGCCTCTTCATTATTCAACCGGAACTTCATCTGCCCCTTTTCCATATCGACCAAAGCGCGACCAGTAGCAAGGAATGACCTCCCAAGGATAATAGGCACCTCAAAGTCGACCTCACAGTCAAGAATCACAAAATCGGCCGGAAATATGAATGACTCTACTTTCACCAACACATGATTGAGTATCCCAATAGGCCTCTTCACCGTTCGATCAACCATCAATAACCGCATCGCAGTGGGCTTTGGGTCACCCAAACCCAACTTCTTGTAGATAGATAGAGGCATCACATTTATGTTTGCACCAAGATAACATAGTGTTTTAGCAAAGTGTAACAACCCGATAGTACATGGAATAGTGAAAGCGCCCGGATCTTCTTTCTTTTGCACCAGTGACCTTGTAGCAATATCACTACAATGTTGCATCCTATCATCATCCTCAAAACTCATCCACCCCTTCTTAGTAACCATATCTTTCATAAACTTGGCATAACCGGGCATTTGTTCAAGAGCTTCTATCAAAGGGACATTGATGGAAAGCTATTTTAACATGGTAATAAAATGCTGGTATTTGCCATCCTCAGTCTTTTTCACCAATCTTTGTAGGAATGGTGGTGGTGGTCTAGGAACGGGGGTCACCTTTTGGGGCATCTCTGATTCTTCACCGCTTCATTTACCAACTCACCACTAGCTTCTACTACCTCATCTTCTCTTCTCACCTCATCTTCAACACCAGACAGCATAGGTGGATCAATGGTTTGCTTACCCCCTCGAGTCGTGAATGCCATATAATGTCCATCATTTTTCGGATTTTGGACGGTATTGCTAGGAAGAGTACCCGGTTGATGAGGGTTCACAGTAGTCGACAATTAGGCTATTTGCAACTCAAGATGCTTGATTGAGACTGCATGTGCATCCACTTTTTGCCCAATGTTAGCCAAATCACCTCTCAACTCCTTGCGTGCTCATCACTTGCGTCAAACTTCCTCATCATCTTTTGTAACATGTCTTCAACTCGCGCCATACTACCTCCACCATCCCTAGGAGCAACTTCTCGATTTTTAGGCGGAACATAGGGCCCACTTCGATCGTTTCTGTTTCCATAGTTACCCCAGTTGAAGTTGTTATCGCGGTTGTAGTTTCCTTCACGAACATAATGGCCTTCTCTGTTGTAATTCTCATAGTTCCGACCTTGATTTCCTTGACCTTGGAGCCAATTCTTCTGATTGGAGCCTTGGGCGTTCGGCCGAAAAACCCCCGTCTCCTCATTCACTGCATAGGAATCTTCTTCATAGTAGTACTCATCAACCGGCGGTGGTGGTTTATCCAAATAATTCACCGCATTTAATTTCTCTACACCCCCTGTGACATGTTTCAACACCAACTCTAGCTCAGTTCTCATTTGAGTCATCTCTTCACGAATCTCATTTGTGGCTGGGTTGTGTGTGGTTTGCACCGCAAAAGTGTTTCTCCCAGTATCCGACTTCCAAGTGCTCCAAGCTTTATTATTTCGGGAGATTTTCTCTAACTTCTCGGCGATCTCTGCATAAGTACACTCCCCATAAGAACCACCAGCAATCGTATCAAGCACTGCTTTATTATTATCGTCTTGCCCCCTATAGAAGTACTCTTTCAATGATTCATCATCAATGCGGTGGTTTGGGACACTTCTCAAAAATGAGGTAAACCTATCCCAAGAACTACTTACTGACTCCCCAGGTAATGCCACAAAGTTGTTCATCCTATCTTTGTGGTTGAGCTTTTTAGACACTGGATAGTAACGCGTCAGGAACACATCCCTCAACTGGTTCCAAGTATAGATCGAGTTATAGAGCAACTCAGTAAACCATATAGCAGTCTCTCCCGCCAGTGAGAGAGGGAACACTCTTAACCCGATGACATCCATGTCCAAGTCAGGCCTCCCTACACAACTCTTACACACCGACCTCAGCTTGGCTATGTGAGCATGTGGATCCTCAGATGGTAGCCCCGAAAAAAAACCTCTGACGGTGAGCATCTGCATCAAACTACTAGTTACCACGAAAGTATGACCATGTGGTAGAGGAGGTAGGACAAGTGGCCCATCAGAATCAGTGATGTTAACATTGCCCCTATAGTACTCTTGAGGACATGGGGCGGGAGGTTGCCTCCTCAGATCACCTTCACCATGGTTCTCCACTAACACTTGATTATGAGCATCAACCGGCTGAGGAAGTTGACGGTTGATCCCATCACCAAGATTAGCAGGATTGTGTGGATCGTTCATTTTGCGGAGTGTACGATTTAGTTCTGGGGCAAGTGGAAGTATTAGCTCTCCTCGACTCCGTGTACTTGGCATACACTAGAGCTAGACATGAGAGAGACAAAAACAAAAAGAAAAAGTAAAATTAGGAAATTGTTGACTAAAATTCGGTAATGTGCTTAAAGTTAATCTAAAAGGCACTTTCCCCGGCAGCGGCGCCAAAATTTGATACGCTCAAATTACACTTCTTTACAAAAGTATAAGCGGTCGTATCATGTAAAGAATCCAACAAGTAGGTTAGGGTCGATCCCACGAGGAAAATGGTTTAGACTTAACTTCAATATACAATTACTTCTATTTAGTCAAGACATTTCCGAAAATAGTTAATTAAATGGGTTTTTTTTGTGAAACTAAAAGTGTTCAATTATTTCTAAATAAAACAAGTAGCAAGATTAAAACTTTGGTTTTTATAAAGTGATGAGAGAAACTAGGGTGTAAGTGTTCCCCATAGTTTCATAACGCGGTAATCTTAGCTATAACAATTCTTTTCTAGTGTCTTGCATGCAAAGTGATAATTTATGTATCTCTAAATCCTTGGTCCGGCATTTAGAGTATTTCACCCTGTACCTTGGTCCGGCTACGTGTCTCTAAGTTACTAAACATTACCATTTACTTTATATTAAGCATCATATTCGATGTATGGCTTAGTTATTACTTCGTACCAATTGAAACTAGCCTATTAGATAGTATTTACTAAATCTATGTTGATAATTATTTTCCTATTAACTACCCCCTTGGTCCGGCAAATAGAAATAGGGCAAGTTCAAACGCGTGCACTCGTTAAAATGACTTCTAAATGAAAGATTATCAATACATGCAAGAACCTATTCTAGAATTGTTATTTAGCTAGTTTTATCTTGTTAATCACCCATGGTTCCCACAACCCTAGTTGTGGATTTAGTTACTCATGCTTAGAAATACACAATTCATGATTGTTTGATAAGAATTCATGTACTTACTTTGATAAGTTTGAAGAGAATCCAGAAATCACACTTGAAATAGCAAAATTTACTTGATAATCGAATCCGGAAACTTGAATAAAATTGCTAAATTGCAAAGTCAAAGCTCCAAGAACAAAAGTATGAAAAATAATAAAAAGTCTAACCCCAAAAATGAAGTTTTTAACCCTATATATAATAACAAAGTCCTAACTTAAAAGGAGTTCAAAATAAGGAAAGTTTGTCCCAAAACGTGTCTTCAATTGACAACCCCACTTACGGTCCATCGATGGATTGATGGACCATCAACTGCTTCTGTCGATCCATACTTGGCATATTCTTCAAGCCTTTAACTTGCACCTTCTCTGATCCAATCGACGGACCAACATCACGGTTCATCGGTGCACTTATGGTCCATCGATGTCACGACCCAAATTCACAAGTCGTGATGGCACCTATGTTCCCAACCAATAAGTAAGCCAACCCAACATATTAATCAAACTTAACCAACAAATGAGTAAAAAAAAAAGAAGGCAAACACTCAGAAGAATCTCCAACATTGAGTTCCTTATAAGTACGAAATGCGGAAGCTAAAAAAATATACCACCCCAAGAATTGGTGTCTTAAGTACAAGAGCTTCTAAAATACAATGCAAGTCTGAACTAAAATGACAAATCTAACATAAGGGATATCCTGTCTGAATACTAAATAACAGAATAAATAAAAGATAGAGGGAGGTCTGGGCCACGGAACAGCCAAGCAGCTCACCACAACTCCAAGACACTCCAAGCTCGGACTAAATTTGCACCACGAGATGTGCTCCTACTCGGAATCGAATCTGCACCACAAAGAGTGCAACAAGTGTAGTATGAGTACGAAACCACGTGTACCCAGTATATCTCATTGACCGACAACGAAGAAGTAGTGACGGGATTTTATATAAGAAAAATTAATTCTTTAATTATACAAGTCTAAAATTCACTCGCCAGTCAAGTTTCATCAAATAGAGGTAATCAAACATTAAGAAAATTCCAACCATCAAATAAAAACACATAATCATCGAGAATGAAGGATGTGATGAAATGCAATGCAATATGATGCCATGAATGATATGTCTCAGAATACCCAGTACTTTCTCAACCGTATATACATGATACTCCTCGGAAGTATATCGAGAGTTCATGACCCATGGGGGACTCGCGAGGTCCATATACCGACACGGACGATCTCCACGTGTCTGTGCGGACGATCTCAACACACAATCATAAAATCAACAATTTCCGCACGGACGGTCTCCACGTGCCCAAATTACAATCTTAACATCTCACCATCCCCAGCACGGACGATCTCCACGTGCCCAACTTATACTCAATATCATGTCAATGCATGTACACAATATTATTTCAAATAAGGGGATGATGATGCACCTCAATAAATCAAGTATCAACATACATACATAATCACCTCAATAATCACAACTATAAGGGTGTAATAAAGAAAACACAATCACACAAGGATTTCAAGTCAATAATATATCAGCTAATGCCCATATGCTTTGGCATTCTCAAATTACAATGCACATTCTATAGTAGTAACTTTCCCTTTTATAACATCGGTACTCGTACCAATGCCCGTCACACCATTGATACGAGACCCCCATCTTTCGCCCTTACCCATTGTCTATTTCATTTTATTTTTTATTTTTTTATCTTTAATTAGGAAAACGTCCTTCAACAAGTCTAAAAAGTCTTAACATACCTCAAGTGCCGAACTCGTGTCACGAATCCTCAAGATAGTTCCTTCCTTTTTCGCAAAGTTTCGAAATGTTCACGATCTACCAATGATGCAATATTCGTAAGTAAGCGAGTTTGTGGACGTTAAAATTATTATAGGTATTTCATAGACCCTAAAACTCACTCATATCTCTAATCAAACTCCAAATCTTGATATAATTTATATGCCAAAATTTATCATATTTTTCAAATTTCAAGCCAAGAATTTAACCTTAATAACTTAAATACCCTATAATTCAATGTTAATCATATAATATATACCCAATAATTAATTACCTATCTCAATATATCAAAAACTAGTATCTTAATATATGAATAAAACACGAACTAAATTCCACCCATTGGCAGAACATTGGAACGTTCCTCCCTTTTCATTTTGTTTTAAACATTCTGCACATTGCCAAACCTTAAAAATCTTTACCAATGCCCAAATTTTCTAAAATATTTATCAAAATCCAATCATTGGCAATCATTGACAATGATTGTCCAATGATTGGCTCAATCTTGTTCCTACCATTCTTAAACCAACGAAAAAAAAAGTAAGGAAAAAATTGCAGACAAATTCCCAGAAAACATTAACCTTGCAGCCATTCAACTTTTCAACTTCTATCGATATTTTTTTTTAAACAAATACTAACCCAATTGCTAACAATATAATATAATTAGTAACCATGACCGACTTACCCTTTATTTCTTATCACCCACTATCAATATAACAATAAAACAATAACACAATCCCAAACACTCTGAAAATATACTACTATATATAGAATTGAAAAGAACGAATATCTCATATCTTCACCTGAACAATGGCTACGATTTTTCTTCCTCGCTGGTCGCCTGTGGTAAGGTTTCGCCTCCACCACTTTTCGTTTTCTTTTTCTCTAAATAAGAAATTATTAACCGTGAAACCCCACTAACCTATTATCTATATTACTTATTTAATAATAGTTTCATTAACTAGGTACTCGTAGTTACCGAATAGTTAAAATATCCCCTTTAAATTTTCCGTAAAGAATCAAAATAGTCCTAGTTCTCAAAACGACAAGCGGGTCGTTACAGTCGGTGCCTACCGTCGTTCCACACTTAAAATTTTTTCCAACACCGGGTACTGGGGCAGTCTCTGATCACATCGATGATTTTCCAGCACGGTCTGTCGATCAGTCGACGGACCGTCGATCCTTCCGTAGCCCCACACTTATTTAGAATTCCCCGAGTTGCTCCAGATGCTCAAACCTTCAGTCGATGGCCACCACTTACGGTCCGTCGATGAGACGACGGGCAGTCGATGGCTTCGTAGGTGGTCACTTCTGCACTGATTTCTGCAGTCTTCTCCATTTCCATTTTGGACAACTTTCCTGCAAAACACAGATGAAAATACATTAAAATTACTATAAAAAGGCCCTAGACACACACTAAACTTAAGGAAAAAGCATTGAAAGTATCGTGAAACCACGGTACATCACTTGGAGTAAAAACAAGTCTTAAATGAGTTTGAAAAAGTTAGAATGACACTTAGGGCTTAGAGAAGAGAGAAAAGAAGAAATAAAGGGAGATAAGTCAAGAATTCGCCAAGAACGTCAAGCTTTGCGAGTGGAATTCATCGGGGGTGATCCCTATAAAGGTATGTGAGATTATTTAGTGTTGGTTCAGTTCACCCACACACCAAACTTGTTTCAATCTAGTAATTTTCGAATTTAAAAGTGAAGTTCTTGAAGAACATTGTTAAATTTATTGTTGATTGAGTTGTTGAATGCCTAGGAATATGTAAGATTTTCGGGTTGTTTTTTTATGTTAGATCTATTGGGTATTGAGGGTATTAATGATCCTAAATGTTTGGGGAAAGAACTACAGAAATTTAGAGGGTTTAGCGTTGAAAAATTAAAGGAGAAGTTTGTTAGACGCATCTGGGAGGGCCAAGCGCTCGACGCCCCCATAGCGCCAGGAAGGCTGGGGCAGCACGCCTGCAGTGCGCCTAAAATTAGCCGCAAAACTTTGGGGATGGCGCGATGCGCCCTTGATGCACCCGAATTGGCATTTTCGCCCACTTTTTATCGTTTAGCCCATTTGAGTCCTTTTAACATGTATTAACACTCTCCGGTGATTGTAACTACTTCCTATGATTTCTAAACATCTGAAAATCACCCAAAACGCGAATCATAACCTTTAATACATAATTTTATTCAAGGAGAGTCAAGAGTTAAGTCCAAATTTAAGATCAAAGTCAAAGAAGTTAAGAGTCAAGTCTAAGAGTTAAGAAGCAAGTCAAAGTAAGTTCTTAAAGTTTTCAAGAGTCTTTAACAAATGTTTTAACTTTGTTTAAGGCTCAAGTTGCAAGTTAAGCAAAGAGTCAAAAGTTGAGTTCATTTCTCAAAAGTTATAAGAAACTGAGTATTCCCTAAGAGTTAAGTTGCAAGTTAAACAAAGAGTAAAGAGTTGAGTTCACTTCTCAAAAGTTATAAGGGAACTAAGTATTCCCTAAGAGTTACAAATGTTTTCACATTTTGATCAAGAAAGGAAGCTGAGACTTCCAACAGAGCCTTTGGCTAGTTTTAGTAAAGAGGAAATTAAGATTTATAAGGAGCTTTTAAAGGTAAGGTTGAGCAATTACCTTAAACCAGACAAGAAGTTGTTTTAAAAACATATGAGCTAAGTATTTTTTTAAGTAATATTGAGCACCGATATGGGGACGCGAGTTCATATTAACTCAAGCCCCATAAACAATGTAGCCAGCATGGACAGACGAAGGATCATACTTTTTAGATGATTCCTTAGTATTTTTTAGCATAGACTAGTGGATCCACTTAGTAGTTCAGGTTATATACTGACGGAAAGGTATAAGATGTTCCTCTTTCAACGTGACGTAAGACATTGTACCATCACTTAGGCTCATAGTGATGGTTGTTGGTTAGAGAATCTCCCACATAAACTATATTACTTCATATATATAAGTAAAGTTGAGTTTGTTATTGCATTCTTTTTAACGAACTAAGTGTTTTCATTGTTTTACAAGCTTTTATATATTGCATGTGTTTTATTGCTTTATATTAAGTCAAGTTATTCATGAGTTGAGTAGAGACAAGGTAAGTGTTCTTTCTTACTCTTTTTTCAAGATTAAGTTGTTGTTAGCATTCCAAATGACATACTCCTACATTCAATGTAATGATGTCATTTGCCTGCATCGTCTTATGATGAAGACGTAGGTAACCAGGATCAGCATCATCCAGCGCCTATTTAATCCAGTGGAGCATCCAGAGTCAGTGGTGAGCCTCCTTGTATTCCGGAGGACACTTTTATTCGTTTTTAGTCTTTCTCTTATAGGATAGTGTGGGGTCTGTCCCAACATCATCTTAGTTTTATAGAGGCTACATAGACAGTCAAACAGTTAGTTATTTGTCTCTTATTTTTGTATTGCAGATCTTTTGCTATGAGACTTAAGTTGCCAATTTGGCCAGATTAATTTCCTTAAGTTATTATATGAGATTGTTTTTATTGAGTTAAGTCTTCTACTGAATTAAGTAAGCCAGGAAAAGGGTTCGCTCGAGGCCAGCAATGGTCTTCGGGTGCTAGTCCCGCCTAGGGTGTAGGCTCGAGGCATGACATTATATGGCCTCAACGGAATTATTTTCAATTTCAATAGGCCTTAAATTATGAGAGTTTGCAATGTTTAAGCGGTAAGGAGGCTTCCAGTTCTTTCATAGTATGGTTGTGGCTATAGCTTCTTTTGTGGAAGCTCATAATCCAGTTCCAATGGCGTCCCTAATGACACTACCGATCCCACCCTTTTTCTTATGTTTTTAGAAAGCACCATCAGTGTTAAGCTTGTAAAAAACAATACGGGGAGGGAACCATTTTACGTGAATATCCATTGTAGCATTATGATTGCTAGGGGACTGATTGTGGGTAATGTATTCAATGATTTTTACTTTGACTATGGAGGTAAGGGGGAGGTCGCTTTTACCTTTATGGGTGTTACGGTTTCTGTTGAGCCAAAGATGCCATAGAGCAAAGGGCAGAAGATCAATCCATATATTCAAACCATGATCGCATGGAGGGTTCAAATCCTTAACAATCAGAAGCCAATGATCTTGTAGGAAAGGGATTTGGGAAATGTTGATGCCTAAGTCTAGCCAAAATTTACAGGCTATATGGCAATAAGAAAAATGTGGGTAATAGTTTCACGAGAGAGATAGAAACTGGACAAAGAGGGGTTGGTATCGGCACCAATATAGTATAGGTAAGCACGAGTGGGTAAGCAAACTTGAGAGGACAAGAAAAGGAAGACTATAAGCTTCTCCAAGGTCTTAAGTTTCCAAATCCTAGAAAAATGTAGGGTTGATGACTGGGAGGAGTGATGAGCTTTGGGACAGATTGAGTGGTGAAGATACCATTGTTATTGAGGGCCTAGTAGGGTTGGTCGATATCGCCCAAATCTTTGGTAGGGCGAATTCCGGAGGCTTGGAGAATTAAAGGGGCTGGAGATTGAAAAATTCTTAGACTAGTCCCAACCCTCTCCAGTCCAAAGAGAAGATACATTGAGGCATCCTTGCCTTGCTTCAGGGGCCATGAAGGATGGATCTAAGAGGGGGAGTTTCTGGGATCCATCGATGGTGACATTTGTTGATAGAAGTGCCTTTTGATGGGTTCAAGGCAGTAGCTTGGAATGGATTCTTCCTCCGATGAGGGTGTTCTTCTAAATGAAGGAATGAGAAGAAGTCACCTGCCTAGTGGTACCGGTAAATCAAGGTGTGTGCCCAAAAAGAGGTGTGATTAGTGTAAATCCAGGCGAGACTAGTAAGAATAGTTTATTTTTAACCTCAGCGTGCTATAGTCCTAAACCACCAGAAATTTTTGGGGAGGCTACTTTCTCCCAGGAGACATAGTGCATCCACCTCTTTGAGCAGTTGTTCCCCATAAGAAATATCGTTGGATCTTATCAATGGTGTTGTCATTTTTTTTTTTGGGAATATGGAAGTACTACATAGAGTAAGCATGAATGGCATTTAACGTTGACTTGGCTAAATTTAGCCGCCCAATAGTTCTTAAAAAGTTAACTTTCCAGGTGGCAAGTTTTTTTCTCATATTATCAATGATATACTAAAAGTTTGTTGATTTAAGTTTGCGATTAAGGATATGGTAACCAAGGTACATACCAAAGGAAGTGGTAGCAGTGATATTAAAGAGTCGTTGAACTAATGCCCTACTGCTCTCAGCACAAAATTTTGAGAACATACATGTCGACTTTGCCGCGTTAATTTTTGTCCCGACATATCTCAAAAGAGGACATACTTTTATGCACAGTGTGAATGGAATGGTTATTCTCACTGATACACTCAAATTACACCTCCCTAAACTTAAATCATTATTATGTCTCGCAAGGAAATGGTTTAGACTTAAACTTAAATCATCATTATGTCCATTTAGCCAACTTATTTCCAAGACAAGTAAGTAAAAGGGGTTTTTTTTGTACCAAATAATTGATCGTTGTTTAGAGAGAAAGTGAGAAAGATTCGAACTTTAGTTGTTATCAATGAGAGGAAGAAACTAGGGTATATGTGTTCCCCATAAGATCATAACGTGATAATCCTAGTAATAGTAATCCTTTCCTAGTGTATCATATGCAAATACGTTATGTATCCCTAAGTCCTTGGTTCGGAAAATAGAGAATTTCACCCCGCAACTTGGTCTGGCTATGTGTGTATAATTTGCTAATCCTTACCTTTACCTCATATTAGACATCACATCAATATATGACTTAATTTTCACCCTAGCACCAATTGACATTAGACTATTAGATAGTATCGCAGTAAATCTATGTTAATAATTCTTTTCAAATTAACTACCTCCTTGGTCCGGCAAGTAGCAACAAGACGAGTTCTAACATTGGCCACCGTTAAAAAGACTTCTAAACAAAAAAATTAATAATGCATGCAACAACACTATTCAAGAATTACTTAGTTACTATTCATATTTGTTAATTGTTCATGGTTCCCACAACCGTAGTTGTGGATTTAGTTATCCATACTAGCAAGAACACAATTCATATCTTTAGAAGAGGAATTCATGAACTTACGTAATGAATAGAAGAGACCCCAAATCTCCAATTGAAATTCAAAGCAAGAATCTTTATAAACCAAAAATATGAAATCAAACTGCTAGTGTTTTGCAAGTCGATTCCCAAGAACACACCAAAAACTCAAGTTAAACAATAGTAGATAACCCCCAAAACAAGGCTTACATACCCTATTTATAGAAAAACATGTCCTAAAAAAAAGGAAACAAAACAAGAAAATAAATTTTTGGACGCGACTTCAATCGACGAGACGGACCTACGGACCGTGTATCGACCTACGGCCCGTAGGTACCTTCCGTAGCTTAGGACTTAGAAAATTTCCAGAGAGGTTGGAACCTTCAAATTTCAGATGCAAACAATGGTTGTGTAGTACGGACCGTAGATTGACCTACGGTCTGTGCGTCCCTCCTTGAATCTGTTAATGTCTATCATAAAAAGAATTTGATCATCTTTGAATAAGTAGCATGTCAAATACACACCATTTCAGCATCCACATATGTCGTTGGGGTTAAAACAATTCTAGCTATAAGCATTTCCAATTATCGCCCTAAATTTCGATCACCTAAGTGAAATATCACCAATTTTTTTAGTTTAAAGTTTTCAGTTGTGATTGAGTTGTTACGAGAACCAACAGAATTGTTCAGTCACAGTGTTAACAGTGGTGGCCGGAGCTTCTTCTTTTTGTCACTTCTGTCAACTTTTCGTCTAAGAGCCGCAAATTTTGTTATTCGCAGAGTAATAGAGTTTGTGTTCGATGTACGAATTTCAACTATTTGTATCTTGTTGTTTTAAAATTAAATATTTAAAATGATTTATTTTTGCGTTATATAAATGAAAAAAGGAAAAATACACCCTCGAACTATTGTAAATGTTATGCAGATACCCTCAGGCATACTTTTGTGACATTGGTGCCCCTGCTGTCCAAAATTAGAGCATATGTACCCTTTATACTAATAGACATATACGTGTCATAATCTTATCCACCAATCCAATATTTATTAAATATCATATGGACGAATAAGACTGTGTCACGTGTCCCTATTTAATTTTCTGTTAAAGTGAATGGTATATATGCCCTAGTTTTTTTATGGCAGGAACACCAATGTCCCAAAAGTATGACGAAAGGTAACTACATACCATTTATGATAATTTGGGGTATAATTATCCTTTTTCCCTATATTAATTAACTCTGAAATTCAATAGAAAATGTTATTGTAAATGAAGAATATATCCTTCGAAACTTAGAAAGTTCAAATCACTAGAAGTTAAGAATCTATGAATCTTCTTTTATCTTTGTAATTTTAAGGAAAAAGACTTAAACGGACCTGTCTGGCCCCAAGAGTACTTTCGAAAAACTTGGAGAAAGTTTGCAAAAGTTTGAGAAGTGGCCTTTGGTTATATCATTTGCTGAGTATCCCAAATTTCCAAATACTAAAAACTATTTGGGCAAAGTTTTAAGATATTTGGGAATTTAAACAAATTAAAAATTACCGCAAACTTTTTTAGTTTATAAAAAAAAAGTACTCATTATTTATTAATTTCAACTAATATTTGTTATTATCACCTCCAGAAAAGTTTGAGTTTTAATTTGAGTGATAAATTTGAGAAAAAAGCACAACTTGTGTTTAATGAGTTATATTATAACGTAATGAGTGACAAATTTGAGTATGCGATTAATGTATTGTTTAGCCTATATAGCTATATTGTTATTGTGGATTTTTATCAATTATATTATGAGGTAATATTTTAACGGAACTAATTCATTATAAAATGATGATATAACTCTATGGGTATTTTTAATAATTTTTAGAACTTATGGGTATAGATTATAATTTTTGAAATTGTCAAATATTTTTGGGAGAATTTGTGACCAAACACATGGCGAAACTTCACCCAAAATTTTCATCCAAGTATGATTTGCCAAGAATATTTGAGAACTTCGAGCCAAACTTTTGCTAAAGATGTCATATGTTAAAAGTTTGGTTTATCTATATCATTTCTGTTTGAGAAAAAGTTTATTATTATTTGTCAATTGAAATGGCAAAGATGGGCCAAAACTTTAATATATGGTGTAGAGGAGCATTTTCTCAAAGATTGATAGCATATATAAGCATTTTCTTAAAGTTCAAAAATATATTTGAATCTTTATCTAATTACAATAGCTAGTTATTTCTAATTAGCTAGGCACTAATTTGATATTTCATTTAGTCATTCCAACTTCATTAATAAAATATAATAAAAATTTGTATATCATGTTTAAAATGATGATGTAACAGTTCAAATTATAATTCAATATACATTTTTAAATATAATTTATCTTACAACAAGATTTTCTAAACAGAGATAGGAAAAGGGTAAAAAAATAGCCTTGACAAATTAAAAATGACTTAAATCTACCATCTTTCACTTAGGGCGTCTCCTACCCAAACACCAAAGTTGGTGTCAGCACCCAATTTGGTGTAATCAACTCTAATCCACTGCACCAAGTTTTACACCCAAAAAAAAAAAAATTCTCTCTCTTTATTATTATATTATTATTTTTTATTTCATTTATATTTTCTTATTTCATGAAACAAAATCTTTTTAAAATAATCATCATATATAATTCATATTATTTCCTTTTATAATCGTTTGATGTAAAATTATTTTGTGTCATAATATTTTAAGTAATATAAATTGCTAGCAAATATTATAAATTATACATAAAAATGAATAATACAAATAAAAGTGAAATCTTTAATGAAATACAATTAAATAAACATTACATAATTGAAAAAATTATTTTAAATTCTACATAAACATTCAACTTTCAAGATCACTACGGTGCTCCCATAAATGCTCTATTAATGCATTATGTAGTTCAAAATGAGTTTCTTTGACCTTTATTTTTTTATATCGAGATAGCAGTTATTGAAATTGATAATTTTCATCTATTGTTATTTCTACGATCAGAGTTGGACCTTTCAACGCATCTTGAATTGGTGAATAAGATCACGTTCATCCTCAATTATCATGTTGTCCATTATAATACATGAAGTTAATATATCATGTAACACTTATTTTCTCAAAAAATGTGACGATCCTACGATAATTGCAAAACTCCAAATGCACGTTCAACTCCAAATGCCAAAAGATATTGCAAAACTCAAAACGATAATTGCAAAATGCACGGTCCTATGAATGCTTATTATTTTCGATTATTTTTAAGTACATTGTATTATTTGTTTAAAAATTATATGTTTGCAGTTTTTATTTTTGTGAAGGTTAATTGTAGTTTATATCATTTATAGTAGAATTAACATAAATTTATTTTTTTTAAAAAGTCATATATAAAAAAATTAATCTATAAAAAAGATAAATTTTATATCTAAAATTAAAATTATAAAAATATTACATAAAACATAATTAAATATACAAGAGATTTAATTAAAACATACAATTTATATAATATTTAATTAAAAGTTTGTATAGTGAAATAATATTATAATATTCAAAAAGTTATTTGGTGTGATGAATAGTGTTACACCACATTTGGTGTAACACCCTTCACACACCAAATTTGGTGTGAAAATTGGTGTGGGTTGAAGCTCAAAACACCAAAATTTACACCAAATATAGGATTTGGTGTTGACTTTGGTGTTGGGTTGGAGATGGTCTAAATCCTAATTATATTGTTCGTAGTAAACCCCAATTTTCAGATAAGTTAAGGATTTGCCGATAGTAAGGTATAAATCATGTGTTCTCATGAGAGACTTGTTCGGATAGTAAGCACTCTTTACTTTCAATTTAAAAATTGTACGTTCGAGCCACCAAGCAAATATCTTATTAGGTGTATTACAATGCATACATTTTGGCTAATATCTTATTAGGCATATTACAATACATACACTTAGATTAGGCATAATACTTAAACATGACCCTTAACTTGGCGTCAGTGGATAACTATATCCTCCAACTTTGAGTATGCAAAACTAATCCCTCCAACTTTTAGTCTTATCAAATACGCAAATAAGTCAAAAGAAAAAAGACTTATAATCGATTTTCAATTCCAACTTGCTTACTCTATCGAAATCAAACATCATTTTCTTTCATGTTTAATACAACATGTATATGTACCTACCCGATTGAAGAGCATAAATCCAAGATCAAAATCAAGATCGTCGCCATCGACGGTGATGGTGTTAGCATGGCCACCGATAAAATGTTTCTTCTCATAATCACAACTTTAACACCAGATTTTGCCAATTCATATGCAGAAACCAGTCCAATTATCCCTGCTCCCACAACTGCTACTTTCATTTTTATAACTTAATATACCCTTAGTTTCGACTCTTTCTCTATTCTAAAACGAAAAATAGAAAAAAGAAAATTGGCTTCAAAATTAGAAATATTGCTGGAGCTTTGAATTAAACTGAATGAAAACATTGGTGTTGAGTACTAAATAATTTATAATAGTGACAAACTCACTAAATTTGTATACATGAGTAGATATATAGGATCAATTTTGATGAGTTGGTACATAATAATTATTTTCTTGGTTCCAGATTAGTTGTCCCATCTTCTTTTATACATTTTTTTAAAATATAAATAAAAAGTATGTTATTTATTAATTTATCCCTAACTCTTTTCAATGTAATTAACATTGTTTAATTTAAAAATAATAATTTTAAATAAGTATATTAATCATTTCAACAGTACTCCCTATATATATATATATATATATATATATATATATATATATATGTATATATATATAGGCCTGCTTACGTGACGCTTCTACAAATTAGAATTTTCTTTTAATTTATTTATTTACAAAACTATCTTTTTCTTTTCATGAAAAGTTATGACTTTTATGAAAAACTGAGACTATTATGAAGAGTTGCAACTATTATATCAAAACTTATAACTTTTCTGAAAAGTTGTGACTTTTATGAAGAATTGCGACCTTTATAAAAAGTTATGTTTTTTTATGAAAGGTTGTGACCTTTTCGAAGGGTTGTGACTTTTCCAAAGAGTTGTGACCTTTCTGATAAGACACAATAAGTATTTATTCACACTATCCTTTGTTGTATATAGATACAGGGATTCTTTGCCTCTATTATTTGTAGGTTTTTTTCGGTTGTGGATAGTCGAATTCAAATACATTAATTAAGCTTCTTATGAAGTTTGTTTCATTCCTCAAAGTTTTCATCCTCCTATTTCATGGAGTTCAATCTTTACTATAAATCATAGTGACTCATGTAGTTATGACAATTCTTTTGCTATTTTGGTGACTTTTTTTTTAACGCTGTCAAAAGTTTCAGAAAAGATGATTGAAAATTGATCTTCTCTTTTGTCCTTTTCTATAGGTTTCTTCGTATAAACAAAGAAAACTAATTTTGATTGCAATGTCACGTTACTACTCTTGTACCTCTCATTCCACAATTCATAACGTTGTTAAAATGGTTGAATACATTACTTTTGGTTCTTTAGTAAACAAAACTTTTATTTCTACCACTATTACTTGTAGTTATTTTTTTTAATATAGGAGAGTCGAATTCACATACATTAATTAAACTTCTTATGAAGTGTGTTTCATTCCTCATATTTCATGAAGCTTAATCATTTACTGTAAGTCATAGTGATTCATGTATCCATTATAATTTCTATTTGTTATGTTGGTGACTTTTCTTTTTTAACTCTGTTAAAAATTCCAGTGAGGATGATTGAAAATTTATCTTCTCTTTTGTCGCTTTCTACAGATTTTTTTCATATAATTTTTGGGCAAATTGCTTGTGTGTAATTTTGTTATATTTTATAGCACACAATAATAAATATGTGATAATTAATACGGAATCAATGATGAAGTTTGTTAAAAGAACCAAACAGATTCTCTCTTTCTTACCACAATTAGTGTATTATTTTGATTGTTTTTTTAGGTACAAATAATTCATATATCATTGCACTCTTCCAAGAATATCAGTATAGACACAATTAGTCCATTTCTTTTGTGGCAAGTTAAGTAATTTGTCATATTTCTTCGTCTCTTTTTTTTTGGGCATAATAAGAGATATAGTTTTAAAATTAACAAATGTCCAAAATACATTATAACAATAATAATTTTTGTATTGACAATAAATATGCACATTAACGAAGAGTGATAGAGCTTTACCGACATTAATTAATTGTCATTAGACTCAATGTTGCTATAAACTATAGGGACATTTATGGAGAGTACCAATTGCCTGTGAAAATACATATTTAGGGACCATTAAGCTATTAATTGTCGTTAAAGATCATTTTTACTGTAGTGATAACTCTTTATTTTGAAAAAGTTTTTGTTTATTTATAAAGAAGTAACTACTTTTTCTTTTGGATTATTTCAATTAAATTGTGATCTGTAAGCTTGGATACAACCCAATAGACAATCTTTTTGAAAAATATGTTAAGCAACCTGTCTTTTTCTTCTCAATTGCTAGGAAAGTAAGATTGTTTTTATTATTGTTTGTGGATATTTGTGAGTTCAAGTACTCACAAAATTATGCTGTGAAATTTTAATACGTTAAGTGTCAAAATTTTAGTTCGGAATATCCAACTGTGAACAGTTCCATTCAGATATCGCCTACTGCTTGGTTGATAATTGCATTTAATGTAATTGCATACTACAACCATAAGAATAATTATGGTTCAATTCCAAATAAGTTGGGGCCTAAGCAATAGTAATGAGTATTCTGATACAATGAGAAAAAATATTTATGATACTAATAATTTTAGGGTCATTTTTAAAATATACATGATATGTCATACTATAATAAAAATAGATTGATCGAGGTTTATAAAAAAGTAGTTGAAGGTCTTCCATTTGAGTTTAGTTAAATATGTTCTTGTATGGACGTGATGTTCCACTTTACTTGGGAGTAGTGTTGTTCGAGGCTTTTGGTCTCTTCTTTCACGTATGATGTTGTACTTTATAACTTTTTGGAATTTATTAGATTTCATTACTTCTAACCAACTATATTTCTATGGAGATTTTCTTAGACTTCTTTCTTATACTTAAAATCTCTCTATGACTCTTAATTTTTATATAACAAAAATAAAAATTAAAAAGTATAGCACTTTGAGATTTCGGGGTAACGCTTTACCTTAAGATAAATATTCTCTAAAATGTAGTGTATGGATAGAAAATATGAATATTACCGAATGATCATATGTAAACTTAATAAAAAAAAGTTCAATTCCGTGCGAAGTATGGGTAATTTACCTAGTTTCAAATTAATTGAATTGTTGAGGTGTTTCACACTCTTTAAGAAAAGAAGATAAAAACATAAATTAGACATAACTTTCTATTTTTACCTTTATTGATTATTATCAACTTTATGATTAAAATAACTAAACATTAATTAATAATTAATTTCAATACTAACTAATAAAGGGTAAAATTGAAAGATTATTCTAAAAATAGTCTTGAAAATTGAACAATTAAATTAATTTGAAAAAGGAAAAATGTCTCAACAATTAAATTAATTTAAATTAGAGGGAGTATATAAACTATATAAAAATAAAAATCATGGTCAAGATTGTAACCATTTGTCAATTATGTACTTTTATATTTTATATGTTTTGTAAAATAAATATAAATGATCAAAATTAAAAATAATTTAATAAAATAAGATAAAACATACTAATTTATTTTCTTTGCTATTATTAAAAAATATTAGGACTGTGATCCCCAACTTCATTTAATTTTTCCTAAACCCTACCCTCATATTTTAAAAAATAAATAAAATATTTATAGGTTTGTTCCCTAATCGGAATGTGCTAAATTATTTGGAATGAGAACTCGATCCTAAGTAGAGCCGCCAATATGGTCTAGGCCCGTTGGGCCGGCTTGACCTAACTCAGAATTTAATAGGGTTAGATTAAGATTTTGGATCTCATTTAAGAAAAAGGCTTTTGGCCCGGTTTGAATAAGCATGTTGATTTGTGGAGCTTGAGAAATATAGATAAGGCCGGCCCGTGGGGCAACAAAAATTAATTAAAAAATATAATATAATATTAAAATTTAAAATTTAAAGAGAGTCCTAACTCAAAATAATTAGTTTAATATTTCTATTTAGATATTTATATTTTTACTTGAAAAAACTTAATAAATATTATAAAGATAAATTTATTTGTGGATTTGATTGACAAGTAGTAATATTAACATCATGTAATTTATAATTTAATTAATAATTATAAAAAATATAACTTTTAAAAAGTGGGTTGGCCCGACAACCATGTACCCATGTACTTGTGGGTTGGGCCGGCCGTTTTCTAGCCCACACTAAAAATTAGCTAGCCCGACCTGACCAGTAAAATGCCAAAGCACGTATTGGTTAGCCGAATGCGGTGGGCTAGCCCATATTGACAACTCTGATCCTAAGAAAGATCAATATAATTGCGTGCCAGTAGGAGAATTGTTAGGTAATTTTACTCTATTCAAAAATAGATATTTTATTTTACTTTTTAATTAAAAACAATCTTAGAAAACAAGATAATTTTAAATCTGCCTGACATGTTCTATTCGTAACTTTGTTCATAATATTCAATGTGGAATCAAGTCGGGTCAAACACGATTGACTTTTGATCTTGAAAGTTTGCTTATGGAACAAGGCGCAGCCAGATTAAAAGCTCAAAACTATCAAGTTGTAATAATATACATTGTAGGAGAACGATAGTAACAATAAAGTAAAATAAAAACTAAATAAGAAAAGGACACATATTAAGAGAATGAGTGTACTTTTACGAAAAAGTGGTACAAAGATATAAATTTAACCGATTTTACCTTTAGGTTATTTCACTGAACCTTTTAAGCTTTTAAAATTATAGGATTAAAATTAATTATTATTTATTCAAATATAATAGTTATATATGTGAGTTATATTTTCTAAAATGCAAAATTTATAACCTCAAAACTTTAGCTCCGTCTCAGTGTACAACACCATTGATCTCCAGCCTCAACAAAAGCTTATGTTTGGAAATTGTAATCAACATACTCTCCTTTAGGAGTCACATTTTTTCTTCCCATAATATAATCTCCTTTAGATTATGAAGCTCCTCTTCTATCTTTGTTTTGATATCACTTCACTTAACATGTTAATCCCTTCGTCTCATTTTATGCATCACTTTTTTTTTATTAGTCAATCTAAAAAATGATACATCAGCAACCCCTTAAATCTAAACACCTCAAGTAGGCTTTGTTCATTTTAAACACCTCAAGTAGGGGTCCACTATGTCATTTTGACACATTTTTGTCAATCAGTTAAAATTATAAGTGTGTATAACACACTTGCGGATGACATGGCATAATGACTAATTAAAAGCTGGCATGTGACATTTGAATGTAAAAGTAACAATTTTAAAATAAATTATTAAAAAATAACTAATTTTTTAGCAAAAATAAATAAAAAAATTTACCTATTTCTACCATCCCACCCTACCCCTACCCCATCTGCCTTACGTCACTTTTACCTCCCCAACTCTACAACCATTTTCTTGATTCTTCTTCCAATTTTTTTTTTAAAAAAATCATTAGATTTTAGTTTCTTTTTTAATTGATTTTGGAAATTATATATGGCATTCTTCTAATTTTTTTGAAAAAAAGTGCCTTGTTCTAAAAATCTTTTCAAAAATAGTGAGATGATCTTTAAAAATTTTGTTCTTATAAACATTTTTAAAATTAGTGTGATAATTTTATTTTATTTTTTTCATGTTTTTAAAGGTATTTTATTATGAATTTTCATGGCGAAGGTGGAATTAAGTGGTAGGGCTAAAAAGTGAAGAAGAAAGGAAAAAAAACAAAAAAAACTTCACGGTCTCAAAATGGTTGCAACATACACAACATGTTAAGTCAACAAAAAGTGTCAAAATGACACAGCGGGATTCAACATGAGGTGTCTAAAATGAACAAAGTCTAGTTGAGGTGTCTAAGTGAATATTGATGCCAACTTTAGGGGGTTACCGATGGGTTCAGCCTTATATGTTTGTAACAATTTATTTGTAAAGACTAAGCTACAACATACTAGTCCAAAATAAGGAACTCTAATAAGCTAAGAGCATAGTAACATTGAAAGGATCACCACATGTTACAACATTGCCTGGCCTTGAAAGTACAATCTACAAAGGTAAGAAGCACCACTTGATTAGTTGTTTTACTTCTCAGATTTGGTGAAACAGTTTCAACATGCATAGTTGTTGGAATGTATGCGTCCACGAAACTAAGGTGGGACCTGGTCCCCGTAACAATATAAAGCAGTAAATAATGAAACAAAGACAGAAGTAAAAGAGACAATCACTTTTACGTGGAAACCTCCTTGCTCAAGGGAGTAAAACCACAACCTGTTCTCAACAGGACTTTTCAACAACCACTTTTACTAATCTTCTCTCAAGCAAAAGTAAAAGTCGGTTACACACCAAGAGACTAACCTGTTAACCTCTTTTCTAAGCAATACTCACTATTGCTCAGCTGAGCACGAGCAGATACAACACTGCTCCGTAAGAGCCTAAGTTAGCCTTAACTAAAACTCTTACAATGAAACACCCAAGTTCGATACGTTTTTAATCACTTCAAAACGAATCTTACAATTTAGAACAATTACAAGCAATTATAAAAACAATAAATCACTGGAAGAACTGAACGCCCTTTGAATTTGATTTCTTGCTGTTTTGATCCTTGCTAGTATGTTTTGTTTTGAATGAATGAAGAATGCATGATGTTTTGTTTGTTACATATCATGAAGATATGTTGTCCATCAAACAAAACATCCTAGACGATTCTGATTGGAGCGGTACACTGCTCCTCACCAACTTCGCTCACACAGACAGCTTTTCCAGCTGTCTGTACTTTTTCCTTTTTCCTTGGAAAGACCAGTTCTTCAACTCTTTAGAGGACCGGGTCCCTGCACTAGTGAGAAATCATCAAAACACCCTTTGGGAAGCCTCCTGTCAATTTCCCCCTTTTTGATGATGACAAACCATCCTGCATTCTGTTCCTCACATAAATTTATTCAAAACAAACTTAAAGCATTAAATAAAGATTATTTCCCTCAATTGAGACAATCTTCATTCGACCTAAAAACAATACCCATGTATCAGATGTGTTTCCCCCTTAAACATCTACAATCGTCATTCCCCCTAAAACCATGCCCCCATTTATATATAAAAGTGATCCAATGATCCTTCTATACATTGTTTGATTGACCTCTTCACTTGCTTCATGTTTATCTATCCTTGCACTTGTGCTCATTGGGGTATCTAGAACCTTTGCATCCAGCATTTTGTACTTGTTGAGTAGCTCCTTGATGTATTTCCCTTGACATATTGAGGTGTCTTGTGAGGACTGTTTGATTTGCAGACCTAGAAAGAATGTAAGCTCCCCCATCATACTCATCTCAAAATCACTGCTCATCAACTCAGCAAACTCCTAGCATAATTCATCTGAAGTTGCTCCAAAAATTATGTCATCAACATATACCTGCACAATTGATAGATCTTCACCTCTAGTTTTTAGAAAGAAAGTGTTATCTATTTTTCCCCTGACAAATTCATTTGTCAACAGAAACCTTGATAGTCTCTCATACCAAGCTCGAGGAGCTTATTACAGCCCATACAATGCCTTATCTAGTTTCAGCACATGATCAGGCAAACCTGAATCTTCAAATCATGGAGGTTGTTTGACATACACCTCCTCCTTCAGATTTCCATTTATAAATGCACTTTCACGTCCATTTGAAATAACTTGAATTCCTTGTGTGCAGCAAAAGCAATGAGAATTCTGATAGCCTCCATTCGAGCAACAGGAGCAAATATTTCTTCATAGTCAATTCTTTCCTCTTGATTATACCCTTGCACCACCAGTCTTGATTTGTTTCTGAAAACAATTCCATTTTCATCCAGTTTATTTCTAAACACCCAGCGAGTGCCTATTATGGTTCTGTCAACTAGTCGGGGGACCAGGTGCCACACTTTACTTCGCTCAAATTGGTGAAGCTCTTCTTGCATGGAGACTACCCAGTCAGGGTCCTTCAACGCTTCCTTGATACTCTTGGGCTCTATCAGAGACATGAATGCTGAGAATGACACAAGATTTCGTGCCTTTGATCTTGTTTGAATTCCGGACTCTAAAGGAGATATTAGATTGTCTAGTGGATGTGAAGATTGATGTTTCCACGCATACTTTCTAGTAATCTCTTCTTCTTTATCTGCATCAAGATCTTCTTCACTGTTATTTGAATCGTGGGGCTATATGTCTGTATCACTGTTCAGAGGACCAGGTCCGTCAGATGATTCATCCTGAGGTTCTTCACTTTCTTGAATGATTTTTCTTTCTTCAATCAACTCTTCCAGCTCATCTTCATCCCATTTTTCATCCTTTGCTCTACCTTCATCAAACTTTACATGTACACTTTCTTCCACGCATTTTGTTCTCTTGTTGAACACTCGATATGCTTTGCTTGACAATGAAGAGCCTACAAACACACCTTCATTACTTCTGGCATCAAATTTTCCGAGATCATCCTTCCCATTGTTCAGAACAAAACATTTGCAGCCAAAAGGCTTCAAGTGAGCTATTGAAGGTTTCTTATCATTGATTAACTCATAAGGAGTTTTCTTGATAAGAGACCTTATATGACATCTGTTAAGCACATAACAAGCAGTATTTACAGACTCAGCCCAGAAACTCATAGCAAGTTTAGAGTCAATCAGCATAATTCTTGCAATATCCACCAGTGTTCGATTCTTTCTCTCTACTACTCCATTTTGCTGAGGAGTCCTGGGAGCTGAGAAGTTGTGACTTATTCCATGTTCACCACAGTAACCTTCAATCTGAGCATTTTCAAATTCAGTGCCATGATCAGATCTTATGTTACCAATCTTGCAATTTAACTTTGATTGAATGGCTTTGAAGAAAACCATCAGTTGCCCAGCCGTCTCATCTTTTGTTCTCAGGAACATTACCCAAGTGTATCTTGAAAAATCATCAACCACAACAAGAATGAATTTCTTGCCTCCTCTACTCAGCACTCTAATTGGACCACACAAGTCCATATGAAGCAATTCAAGTGGTCTCGATGTACTGACTTCTTTCTTGGCCTTGAATGAGGACTTTGTCTGTTTGCCCTTTGCACATGCATTACAAACTCTACCGTTTGTGAACTTCACTTTAGGTAGTCCGCGGACCAGGTCCCCTGCCACAAGTTTGTTTAGGAGAGTAGAGCTTACTTGACCAAGACGTCTGTGCCATAGCTCAGATTCATCTATTTGAGCACTTAGACAAGAGATATTATCTCCTTCTATGGATTCTAGATCAGCCAGATACATATTTCTCACTCTTGTTGCAGACATTACCACCTTCCCGATTACACAATTTGTCACAAAGCACTTGTCTGCCATGAACTTTACTTCATTTCCTCTGTCACATATCTGAGATATACTCAGAAGATTGTACTTGAGCCCTTCCACATAGTGCACATTGTTGATTGAGTTACTGTCGGACTTGCCTATCTTTCCAATTCCAAGAATAGAGCCTTTATTGCCACCACCAAAAGACACACCACCACCCTTGTGTGCCTGCAAAGAGAGGAAGTTTGAGGTATCGCCTGTCATGTGTCTGGAGCATCCACTGTCCATGTACCAGCATTGACTCCTTCCTCTCTTCTGCACAAGAATCACTTGTTAGTTTTAGGAACCCACTTCACACGGAGTTCCCAGTAACTATCAAATGGCTTGATAAGATATCTACCAACCCAAGAAGGTGAGAAGTTTTTATAATGACGACGAGACTCAATTCGTTTTTTCATTTCTTTAGCATGTCTATTGTTTCTGATATGTTCGTCACACGGACCAGGTCCTTGCTTCCTATTCGTCTGACAACTTTCTGTTTTTACAAATTCCACATGCCTCTTCTTAGCTTCTTTTAGTTTATCACAACCTTCTTTCATATGGCTATTTCTTCCATAGTGAGTACATAGAAGGTTATCAGCCACTGACACATATTTGCTATGTGGATTGTATGGTGGTTCTATTATTCTGCTTCCTAGTCCCCTTTTTCCATTGCAACTTTGCTGAGAGATATTTGAGAGAATCTTAGAATAATCAATCCATTTCAAAGACTGACTTAACTCTTCGTTAAGTTGAGAATTTTTTTCAAGAGAAGTTGCTAGCTTATTTTTTGAGATTTTGAGTTTGTTCTCCAACTCTTCTTCATAGATATTAAGCTTTCTTTTATCATGTTTAGAAATTCTAGGTTGTTCTTCGTCAGCATGATGATTAGACTCTAGTATCCCTATCCTTCTACCCATTTCAGAAATCTGTGTTAGAAGAGCTACCTTCTCATTCTCAAAAATGCTCAACTTTTCAGTTAGGCTTGAGTTTTCAGTTGATCTTTCATCTACTGAATCAATCAATAACGCAACAAGTTTTCTCAGACTTTTAGCAGACATATTTCCTAGATCATCTTTTAATTCAAAAAGAGTTACCTCAGAAGCATCATCCTCATCATCTGATCTTGCCATCAATGAAAACATTTGGTTGAAGATACTTTCATTATCTTCAATGACCAACATCGAGACATCTTCATGTTCTTCAGTTTCTTCCCCTGACTCGCTTGAATCATCACCCCATACAGCAAAGGCTTTCTTCACCATCTGATCAACATGCGCCTTCATCCGAACTTTGTCTTGGACCAGGTCCTTCTTACGATATCTCACTTCATGAGATTCTTGCTTTTGATTCTGACAGTCTCTTATAAAGTGACCTGGTTTGCCACATCTGTGACATAGGTCATTTGTTGTTGCCGTTCTGCCAGTAGTTCCCTTCTTTTGAAAGCCATCATGTTTTTTGATGATTTTTTGAAATCTCTTTGTCAAGTATGCCATTTCAACTTCTTCTTCTGACATCTCACTTTGTGAAGATTTCAAAGCGATGTTCTTTTCTTTCTTTGATTCTTTTCCAGCAGCTCCTTGCTTTCTGTTCATCTCATAGGTTTGTAAGTTCCCTATGAGCTCATCCATAGGCAATGTCATCAAGTTTTGTGCCTCAGTAATCACATCCACTTTGCTTTCCCAAGATTTTGGAAGAACCTTGAGAATCTTCCTTACTTGCTTGCATGTAGGAATTGGTTCTCCCAGTCTTCTGAGCTCATTTGTGATAGCTGTGAAATGAGAGTTCATTTCGAAAATAGTTTCACCTTCCTTCATCACAAAATTCTCATATTGAGTAGTAAGCATATCAATCTTTGATTCTTTAACCCTTTGTGTTCCTTCATGAGCAGTTTGAAGACAGTCCCAAATTTCTTTTGCGGATTCACAGGCAGAGATTCGATTGTATTCATCAACACCAATACCACATACCAGAATTTTTTTCGCTTTAAAGTTCTTTTCAATCTTCATGCGGTCAGCTTCGGTGTACTCCTTTCTGGTCTGCACTACATATGTGGTAAGTGTTCCATCTTTTACCTCCTTCATAGGAATGTATGGTCCATCTAGAATAATATCCCACAGTTTAGAGTCTTCAGCATTGATATAGTCATGCATTCGATTCTTCCACCACCCATAGTAGTGACCATTGAAGCGATGTGGCCTTGTTGATAATTGCCTTTTTTCAAGATTTGGTGGAGCAGCCATTCCTTCAGGATCTTTCTTTTCTTGGTGTTAACCAACATGAAAATTTAAGCTCTGATACCACTTGTTGGAATGTATGCGTCCATGAAACTAAGATGGCACCTGGTCCCCGTAACAATATTAAGCAGTAAATAATGAAACAAAGACAGAAGTAAAAGAGACAGTCACTTTTACGTGGAAACTGTAAGACCTCGAAAATGAGATAAGGTGTCTAGAGCCTAAAAGGTTCGTATTAATGTTATAAGGTCCTAAAATGCCTTATTATGTTATATATAGGCACTGTGCAAAGTTTGAAGTGATTTGGAAGTCGGACGTCAACGGACGTCCAAGACGTTCAACGAATAGTCACTTATGTTCCTCATGTGTGTATGCATGCTTAAATTGTATGAACTGAGTCTCATAAGTCTTGCAATGGTTTTAAATGATGTTTAATGTTATTGTATGAAGTTTCGTAAAGTTTGGAGGTCAAACGCCCAAGAACGTCCAAGGCGTTCGAAACATAGCCCCTAAGACGTTCATCGTATGTCATGTTGGGGTCAAGGCTGTTTGGACGTCTTGTAGGTGTTTGTTTTGGATGAAACTTATGTGGAATGTCTATAACATGTTAAGGTTTGTAATCGCATTGTAAACGTCCGGGTACGACTTTTAAGGGCCCCACAAGAGGCCCCCAAAAAAGGACCCCAAAGCTGCCTAGACACTGCCTGGGCAGTGTCCCTTGACGGACCCAATGACGGATCGTTGGGCCACCAACGGACCGTCGAGCAGGTCTCGTCGAAGGGGACTTAACTTGGTCAGGTCTTGGGCCAAGAATTTGGCTAAGTCATGGACGACGGAGGGCATGACGCCCCGTCATGTTCATGATGCCCCGTCGAGGCCCACGTCGCGAGTGCCTGCAGGTTTGGCTGCCTGCGTGCTGCCACTTAAAGGGGTGAATGGGAAATTCACCCCACGTCCTAACCTGACTATAATAGGTTTATTTAAGTAATTTTAGGTGTATATAAGTCATCCAAAACGTGATCAACCCATTCCCAAATCCTCTCACATGTTTAAAGCCTTTCCCTCCCAAAAATGTTCTCTCTAAAACCACCATTGTTGGTGAAGCTCAAGAGCTGCTTAGAGATGGATTTTATTGATTAATCATGAAGTCTTAGAGTTTTTTAACTAGACTAAGGTATGGTGATCTTCATCTCTAGTTATCTTTTTATCTAGAGAGCCATTCTCAATGTTTTCCAAAGAAATCTTATGATCAAGTTTCCAATCTTCCAATCTAGCCATGGGTTCCTTCTCAAAAGCTTTTTAATGATTAAATCATGATGAATTGAAGTTAATACAGTTATTTGAATGTGATTTCACTCCAATTGCATGATGAACCCATGTTCCTTCCAAAATTGGTTTAGCTCTTGCATGGGCTTTGTGATCTTGACTTGTTATCGATTGAATTATGATTCCCTTACGTTGAAGTGATTCTATATACTTTTATTTACATGAATTTATGTTTAATTGATGTTGAATGATCCATGAGTATCAATGTATGAAGATTTGAGTATGTTTAGCCTAGTTTCTATAGTTCACTGTAACATTGGCTTTCTTATGATCTAAAGTGAATTTCGATTAAGTTGGGGTTCTTGTAGCTACTGTTTTAGGTTAATACCATGGTTGAATTGTGGATATAAATCATGTATGACCAAAGTAGAGAAGGCTTGGTTTGAATTAATCTAGGTTCTTCTTGTCTATGAAGTTGTAACTTGTGATCTTGACGTTAGGATAGTCGCTATAGGAATTGATTATGGTTAATGTCTATAGTTGCTGCCTATAATGAAATATGAGGATGAATTATATGTAATTAATACAATATGGGTCAATTCATGATAGGTTGAATATGATTAATCTATGTAAACTTACTTTCCATGAACTCCCTATATGAAGCATGCTTGTATCGACCTTAATGGCAAATTGTAGTAGTGTCTCATCTAGATTATGATTTCATTAGCTACTTCCTTAGGGTGATATGATTCATGAAATATGACCTATAATCCATATGAATGAAATTGATTAACGATCTATGTTCTTCTACTTTCCTAGTATGTGATGTACATGTTATGGTATAATCGTGTAGTGACTTGTACATGGTTTCTTATATGTTTAAAGTACGTTTAGCTACTGCCATATATGTGACTTATTGATGAATAAGGTGTATTGATCAATGATGATCAAAGGGTGAGAAATTGGTAAGAATGCTTAATTCCTTTACTCTTCTACTTCTCTATTCCTTATAGTCATGTTGATGAAGCCTTATATGGCATTGTGTGGTATGGTCCACTTATGGTGGCGGTGTTTACTTTATTGTCATTATATATGTGTTGAACATGGCCTTGAAGGCATATTGATGAACTTATGAACATGTGCTTAAGATGATACTATGAGAAGATTATGCTTACTTTCCTATTCTAGTTGTGGATTAGGTTGTGTGGCTATTTCATGAGCATGTGTATAACCATGTTAGGGTAAAGTATAGGTGCTGCCATTAATGTGTTAAGATGGTTAATAACCCCTTACCTATGTACCCCTTATATGAAAGTGTGAATAGCTAAAGTTAGGAGTCTTGATTACATTGTATATATTGTCTTGTCTCCTATGCTATTATGTGTTGTGTGCTATGTACTTGGAAGTGTAATGTGGTCTAAGAGGGTGGTTGACTTAAGAAGTCATTGATAGCCATTATGTGATCATGTTGGTCAATGTACACACACTCTCACTTACATGCATATTATAAGTAGTATAAGTCATTGTGTCTAAATGAAAGGTAGTTCTCATATTCACTAGTGTCTACTACTATGCATATTAAGGTGATGTTTATGAATGTATGATTTGTATTCCCTTACAAGGATGACTTGATAGGTGTACTAGTATGGTCAAGGGTATGGGACCTTGTCTACGCATTGCACATGTGTATCTTGATAGGATAGTTCCTAGGTTTGGTTCTTATGCATATGAAGGATGATTATATGAACATGTTATGAATATGATATAATGAAGTATGAATGCGTATAGTGTCTTAGTAGGTTTATATAAAAGTATTGCTCATATAGTTATGCCTATAGACTTATGCATTGATATATGAATATGTGTGACCTTATGTGTTATGTGAAAGGTTTGCTCACATCTAAGTATACACTCACACACATAGATGATCTAGTTAGTGAGGGGGGCCTTACTAGGGGTGACCAAGAATACTCCAAATCTAGGTAGGTGCTTGAATATGCTATAAGCATATGAATGATGAATATCCTAAGTTTATGTTTTTATAAACAAACGTAATAAAGGCTTTTCAATAAAGGGAACTTAGCCTAGCACCGAGTGAACTTGTAGATGAGGGAGTGACACTTTCCAACATAGGAGAGGTAGGGTTCACTACGGTCCTCATATGAGGGGTGACACTTTCTTACATAAGAAAGGTAGGGTTCATTACGGTCCTCACGGGGTGGATAGCCTCATGACCCAACATAGGGTGTAGAGTTGATATTTCCATGAATTCCCCATGTTCCATAAACTATGTTGCCACCATAGGATACTAGCTAGTGGATTTCCACCTATATAGCTATGTCATGTTCGGTTCTACTTTGGCCGGTAGATCCACCTTCCATCGGTGTAAGGTTTTATGACACCGGATTCCATGATTAGCACCCATGGTCTATGTCGGTTAAGGTTATGGTTTCCCTAAAGGTAAAATGAACAATGGAAGTAATTGAATAGGATCCTAACTAGGAGGACTTAAGGTAAGTTACTTAGGATAGGTGGAAGTAATGAACCCATCTAGACATTGCACAAGTGACTCTTTAGGAAGTCTTAGGAAGGTACCTTAATAGATATGATTATGTATGTGTCCTTCATGTATGATATTGTAGTCTTGGTTTGACTATGATTATATTGTACTATACTTCTATGATGGCATGTGTTGTCTTGTGTAGATGCTATGTATGGTATTCTCTTATGTTCCTAAGGTGATGCATTGCACCAAGTATCCCTAAAGGATTACTCAGTAAGCAAATGAATTAAAAGAAAGAGTTAATGTTAAGGAGAGTGAGTTCACTGTAAAGTGACCTCTATTTGTACTTAAATTCTATATGTGCTTTTCTATGATGCTTGGCGTTTGATTGTGTTTCTATGAAGTATGTGGATGATATAAATGCTATTGATAAAGGTTTTATGATGAGTTACTCAAAATGGCATAAAGTATGATTTCAAAGGAAATGTCCCTTTTAAATGCATGTTTTTGCATGGTTGCCATACTTAGTACATTCTTGTGCTAATCCCATTCTTCTTTACGTTTTACACAAAGTGTAGGTAATGGAATGCTTAAAGGAGGTCTATGATTGAGGAGATTGATAGGTGATTTCCCAAGCTCAAGGAAAGGAATCCTTAAGTTCAAGGATGTCCTAATGTGTATTTATTGTAAAGTCTATTTAGTAATGTATAGTTTTGTATTATGTCTTAAAGGCCTTATCCTTAATGTACTCTAAAGTTATTGAGTCTAAGATGGCAAAGAGACTTAGAGTCTAAATATGTATTATGACTTATGTTTTATATATATATGATGTGATGTTTCTAGCATATGATGTGCTATGAAAAGTTTTAAATTTTCCGCTAAATTTACTATGTCAATGCAATGAATGATATGAGAGGCTTGTCTTAGACCTCTGAGAGGTCGACGACGCCGGTTATAATCCAAGATTGTACCCTATCTTCTAGGGTATGCTTTTGGGTTGTGACAGAAACCTCTTTGCTCAAGGGAGTAAAACCACGACCTGTTTTCAACAGGACTTTTCAACAACCACTTTCACTAATCTTCTCTCAAGCAAAAGTAAAAGTCGGTTACACACCAAGAGACTAACCTGTTAGCCTCTTTTCTAAGCAATACTCACTATTGCTCAGCTGAGCACGAGCAGATACAACACTGCTCCGTAAGAGCCTAAGTTAGCCTTAACTAAAACTCTTACATTAAAAAACACCCAAGTTTGATACATTTCTAATCACTTCGAAATGAATTTTACAATTTAGAACAATTACAAGCAATTATAAAAACAGCAAATCACTGGAAGAACTGAACGCCCTTTGAATTTGATTTCTTGCTGTTTTGATCCTTGCTAGTATGTTTTGTTTTGAATCACTGAAGAATGCATGATGTTTTGTTTGTTATATATCATGAAGATATGTTGTCCATCAAACAAAACATCCTAGACGATTTTGATTGGAGCGGTACACTGCTCCTCACCAACTTCGCTGACACAGACAACTTTTACAGTTGTCTGTATTTTTTCCTTGGAAAGACCAGTTCTTCAACTCTTCAGAGGACCGGGTCTTGCACTGGTGAGGAATCATCAAAACACCCTTTGGCAAGCCTCCTGTCAATAGTAAATAAAAAATGGAATATACCTGATAATCTCCTAGCGTGTGCATTTTGAATCCAGCAGCACAGAAGTTAAAGTAGTTCTCTGATGTCCTGATGAACTTGTCAGCGAATCCCAAAGCACGAATTTGGCTAGTGACACAGAGTTATCAATAGTTAAGTCGAGCTACAAATGATTCATGAAGGGCTAGATGTTGACTTATTTTAGTTTTGTTACCTTTTGTTATTCAGGAAGTTTTTTCGCCAACATCTGATAGTAATGAACTCCTATATCTTCCAGGTGCACTACACTGCATTTTATCATTTATCAGATTCATTTGAAAGATTGACTAGCATGTTAGAACTAAATCACAAAATCAACTACTTTTTGTTACCATAGTCTGAAATGCAGAAGCCATGCCTGATGTTACTCGACTTAATGCAGGCAGGTATCCACCTGGGAACATATACTCGTTTATGAAGCCTACGCTGTGCCTGTATTCGTCATACATCGGGTCTGGCATTGAACTGAACTACTGAAAGTCAACACTTGTAGAAATCAGTACAAAGAAACAAGTGCAAGAATTAGAGGGGAAAAATATAACGAAGTGAAAATGAATGTCGTGTTGGAAGAAGAAAAACCTTTCTTAGATTTTTGCAAAACACAAATTAATGAAATTATCTTATAAGTTCATGTATTAGCAAGAGAATTTGAGAGTGCTCCTTCACTCTTAATTTTCTAACAATTGAACGAAAAATGTGAACAAAGATTAAACTTAATTTGATTCGGTTCGCTGAAAACGATTATTAGTACAATTATAACACTGGCTCAATATGTAATGTGTTATACAATATGTACAAATGTTGATGGATAAAAGCTCACCATACTATAATCCTATCATATTTGTCCTTATTTGGCATTTGGCGATAGTCACATAGGAGAAGTATAATTTGATCCTGTGGAAAAATTCACTAAATTGAAATACTAATTGATACAGTAGCTCTAAAATAGGCCAAATTTGGCTTCAAGTCTTAGGCAGATCAGATCGTGTCCTGCTTATCATATGTTAGCTTGTTCAGGGGCTCTTTATAACTGTCCTCAGTTTATGTAAGTAATATATACCTGAACACCTGCTTGCTCAACTCTCAACTGTGTATACTTACATCCTGTTTGCTTGACGACTTACCCGGCAAAACTTCCCCATCCAATTCCAATCTCTAAAATGTGATGTTCTTTGCTAATTTTTGCCTAAATAGAATAGAAGCAGAATCAAATTTATGTAGAAATTGGTGACGACTTTTACTTAGTTGATGACTTACCTTTTAAATGAGAACAAACATCTTTCTCAGCTGTTCAACTTTAAGATCTTCATCCTCACTCTACAAAAAATAAAAAAGAAAATTAGCTAACCATGGAATGAGATAAGAAAACAGGACGGAAACGTAGCGAAACATAAACAAGAAAATAGTGGCAAGCATTTAAAAGTTTGAGAGATAACCTTGAATATAGCACATGAGTATGTCATTGTTGTAAAGTAGAACCCAACGTGCGCTTCATTGATCATATATTTAGGTATTTATACAAGAGTTTATACATAGACAATTACATAAATAAATCTTAGTAGATACATTAACTAATACCTAAATACCATACTTATCACTCCCCCTCAAGTTGAACCAGGTAGAAGTTTCAACTTGCCACGTAAATCACAAAACCTATCCTTCAAGAGAGGCTTGGTAAGAATATCCGCAAGCTGATCATGAAAAGAAATATATTGAACCCGAAGTTCCTTTTTCTGTATAAGATCTCGAATGAAGTGAAATCGATCTCCATATGTTTGGTGCGAGAGTGAAACACCAGGTTAGCTGTAAGATAGGTTGCACTTAAATTATCGCACCACAATGAAGATAACGAACCAGAAGAAAGATTAATTTCTTTCAACAATTGACAAATCCATAGAAGTTCACTGGTGGCAGTAGCAAGAGAGCGATACTCGGCCTCAGTAGTAGATCATGAGACAGATCGTTGTTTGCGAGAACACCAAGAAATAAGCGACGAACCTACGAAAATTGCAAAACCAGTAGTAGACTCCGATCATCTATACTGCCTCCCCAATCAGCATCACAATATCCTTGTAGTTGCTGAGAATTCTGTTTTGAAAAGAGAATACCATGAGAAGAAGTGGATTTTAGATATCGCAAGATACGGTTAAATGCTGCCCAATGTTTCTCTGTCGGACTACGCATGAATTGACAAACTTTATTCAACGAGAAGGAAAAATCAGGTCTAGTGAAAGTGAGATATTGTAAGCCACCAACAATACTTCGATAAAGACTTTCATCAAGGAATTAAGTGTTGTCATCGTTGTGCAGTTTATTGCTCGGGCACATGGGAGTAGAAATATCACTGCAAGTTAGCATGTTACTATGTTCTAAGAGATCATGTATATATTTAGACTGATGTAACAACAACCCATCAAATCGCCATGTAGCTTCAATACCCAAAAAGTAATTAAGCCTGCCCAAGTTCCGCAAGGAGAAACGCATTTCTAACTGTTGAAGCAATGAAGAAACAAGATGCATAGATGTTCCCAAGACTATAATGTCATCAACATAGATTAAACAAAATAGTTTTTCAGTGCCCATACTTCTAAAAAAGAGTGAAGAATCTGTTTTACAGCCTTGGAAACCAAGGTCACACAAGGCATCCGTCAAACACTTATTCCATACTCGAGGAGACTGTTTAAGACCATAAATAGACTTCTCTAGCTTGCATTTGTTATTAGGGTGATTAGGATCAACAAAAACTGGTGGTTGAACCATGTATACATCCTCCTCTAGCTTACCATGCAAGAATGCGTTAAAGATATCAAGTTGATTAACAATCCATCCTTGCGACACGACAATAGAAAGCAATAGTGGAATAGTTATAGGTTTGACAACAGGAATAAAGGTATCATCAAAGTCAATTCCAGGACATTGATGGAAACCTTTGGCAACTAATATGGCTTTATGTCATTCAATGGAGCCATCTGGTCTTTTTTTTGTCTTGAAAACCCATTTACAACCAATGATATTCGTAGCTTGATGAGGTGGAACCAACCTCCAAGTACCAGTTGCAATGAGCGCATTGTATTCCTTACACATAGAAGATATCCATTCAGGAATTTTAATAGCCTGAGTATAACATGTGGGATCAAGAGCAAGCCTACAAGAGGTATAGAATGACTGGATACATTTGGGCTTAAGATTTCCTGTTTGCGCTCGTGTAATTATTGGATGATTTCGAATAGGTGTGACTGCATCCAACGAAATAACACCATTAGAATTAGAGTCATCTGAAGAATCAGCAACAACAACAATATAATTATCAAGTCCTTGAACTTGTGTATTATGTGGACCAGTACCAAGTGAAACAGGAGAGGCCTTTGATGGACATTGTGCTGGAGAACAGTGTACAGAGGATGGTGAATGAGTTGATGTGGGTTCTTGGATGGCAAGTGATTGAGGTTGCGATATTGGTGAATGCATATGTGCAGTTGGAACAATATGAGGAGTGGGAATAGTAACAGATAGACTTGTTTCAGACTTAGTAGACGCGGCACACACACCATCGACTTCTTGAAAAGGAAATACCTGTTCATCAAACAACACATGACCTGAGACAAAAAAATTTGTTAGAGACACGATTATAACACTTGTAGCCTTTGTGGGTGCGACTGTAGCCAAGGAAGACGCAGGGAGTTGAAGGTGGACTTAATTTATTTTGCGAATGAGGATGAAGCCAAGGATAACATAAGCAACCAAAAACACGTAACTGATTGTAATCAGGCTTGTCACCAAACAAAATTTAATATGGAGTCTGATGATTTAACCGAGGAGTGGGCAGATGATTGATAACAAAGACAGCCGTTTCAAATGTGTTTGTCCAAAATTAGAAGGGACATGAGAGTGAAAAAGAAGTGCACGACCAGTTTTAGTTGCATGTCTATGTTTCCTTTCGGCACACCCATTTTGTTCAGGGGTATATGAACAAGAAACACATTGTGTTATTCCATGTGTGCGCAAACAGGAAGTCAAGGCTTGAAACTCCCCTCCCCAATCTGCCTGAAATTGTTTAATGGAACAACCAAAAAATTTCTCAACCAATAAACGAAATTGATGAAAAATATCAAGCGCATCAGATTTGTTCTTAATAAAATATATCCAAGAATATTTTCTAAAGTGATCATAAAATATAACATAACAACGAAAACCATCATTTGAGATTTCAGGGGCTGGACCCCAAACATCCGAACAAATCAAATCTAAAGGACCACGAGCTGAATATTCCGATACTCAAAAAGGCAACTTATGAATTTTGCTCTTTACACAAGCTTGACACAATGAACTACGTGAACTAATAGAGCTATCAGAACCTAAATTATTACTAGAAACTAAACGACGAACTGTGGAAGAAGAAGCATGTCCAAGTCGAGCATGCTAATCTCCCAATGTTGCAGAGTATGATTGGATAGGAGACTGCAATAGAGACGCTGGATGGGTATAGTGACCATCTTCATTTGGGCCTTTGAACAACGGATCCTTCGTTGCCAAATCCTTCACAAGAAAATAGTCAGGAAAAAATTCACAAGAAACATTATTAGCCTTAACAAAAGAACTAACAGAAATAAAGTTTTGCTTAGCGGTAGGGACACACAAAATATTGTCTAAATTGAAGGAAGAGCCTGGAACATGCAAAGAAGAAGAACCAATGTGAGAGATAGGTAATTTAGAAGCATTACCTAGAACATCTTCCTCGGGACCTTGATATTCTGAGTGAACAGCGAGGTTGTCAAGATTAACAGTAAGATGGTGTGTGGTGCCACAATCCATGAGCCAAGATTGGGAGGGTTTTGAAGAGGTGCTAGCAAGATTAGAAGATGGTTTATTAACACCACGATTAGCATTCCCGGTCCTCGGTGAAGGGCAAACACGAGACACATGTCCGAGTCCTCCACAATTATAACAACTGATGCATGCTAGAATTATCCAGTGGTACTGCTTGTGTGACTTGATTATAGAATTGATTGTTTGTGGTAGCAGTTTGTACTGAAGTAGATAACCCACGACCAGGTAGTGATGGAGAATCAAAGTATCCACCCCTGCCCCATCCTCGGTTGCCATTGCCATTGCCACGACCCCGACCATGTCCTAGCTGAGGTTGAGCCATTCCAAAGTGAGCAGTTGGCACAATTATTGCAGATTCTTCGTTGTCTCTCTTCTGTCAAAAGGAGACCATATAGTGTATCAAAAGATATATCAATCTGTGTCGCGTTAATAGGCCGTGTAAAAGGGCGATAAGACACACCTAAGCCACCTTTAACATACTCAACAAGATCTTCCTCATTAATGGGATGTTGTAAAGCAGCAAGTTGATCAGCTATACTCTTAGCTTTCTGAATATACATCTCAATCGAATAAGAACCACGACGAAGAGTGTATAAATGATTTTTCAATTCATGAATTTTCAACTTTGATGCCATAGCATACGCCGAAATCAGTTTTTCCCAGGCTACACGAAACGTCTCAACACCTACTATTTGTGGTAACACACTCTCTGAAACAGAGGCCACAATCCAACTCAAAACTATTTGATTTTGACATACCCAATTATGATACAAATGAATTAATTGGTTTTCACCAAGAAATCATTCTGGAATTGGTTGAGATCCATCAAGATGATGCTCTAATCCATAACCACGAATCATAAGCAGAATTGAGTTCGCCAAAGTAAGAAGTTCGTTGAAGTCAGTTTGATTGTAAGTTGATGCGTAGGGTTAAACGATAGGGATGGTTGCATTGTCGCTGAAGCAGCAGACACAATGGAAGCGGCTGAGCTTCCTGACATACCTAGGTTTTTTTTATGGCTTCTGATACCATGTAAAGTAGAACCCAACGTGCGCTTCATTGATCATATATTTAGGTATTTATACAAGAGTTTATACATAGACAATTACATAAATAACTCTTAGTAGATACATTAACTAATACCTAAATACCATACTTATCAATTGTCTCATCCATAAAGAGTGAGAAGAGTTCATTACTCTGGAAAGAAACAATTAACACCACACTGCTTAGCATGCATATATACGATGGCATCCCATTTTACATCATATCAAGTGACAAAATCATGGCCAGGATTTAGTACTTCAATTACCAGGTCATAATGACGAGAGAGATTCCTACGAGCCTGAGTAAGGGTGTTTCGATTTGAAACATGTCGAATGAAATATGTTGCAGATGATAATGCTGCCGTATAAAACACTGGTGTCCACCAGCCTCTAGAGCCATGAAAAGTCATGAAGAGATTTAACATGTGAAGTTTACATTTATTGATTCAATATCAGTAAACTATTTTACCTCTTCTTGTAAGATGTTCCAACAGATGCTTTCAAATCTCTGTTGGCAATAAATATCTGCAGAAAACTCAGGGAAGCTAAGTATCAACCAAAAGCTATTTACAAAGATATCGAGTCATTTCCTCACCATGATAAGATTAAGAAGACCTTCGTTCTTATCAACAAAAGAGAAATCTCCATGAATAAATGCATCAGCAAGACCTACGTCAGCTCGAGTTGCAACCTGTAAGGGGTTGTTTGGTAGGCCGCATTAGAAGAAATAATCCATGTATTAGGCAAGGTATTATTTAATACTATGTTTGGTAGGAATTCGGGCCTATGTATAACTATACATGGTATTATAAGATGTATTACTACCTTCCATTTTGAGGTATATTAGTAATGCATAGGATATAATATCATGGGATAAGTCTATGTAAAGACAAAAATATCACTCAAATCCTTTTAATTATTTTGTTTAATTTCTTGATTTTATGATTTATATTTGTACTAGTAAATTTATTTTAATAAATTACCTTACAAATTATTTAGACAGAGTTGTCTGTTACTAAATAAATCCAATACAAATCAATACAAATAATGAAATGTGAGTGTGTATGTATATATATATATATATATATATATATATATATATATATATATATATATATATATATATATATATATATATATATATATATATTTGTGTGGTTTTCTAATTATTTGTATTTTGAAGAATTTAAAACATACATAGATGTTAAAATACAACTTGCAATTTTTATGTGTAAATGTAGATGGTTTATTCAATTTTACCATTGTTGACCGTCTTTACAATTTCAAAAGTAGATGATTTATCTTTTTAAAATTGAAAAATGACATTTTGTGAGTGATCATTTTATTAAGATGACAATTATTCATCCTCAAATAATTCAAGTGAAAAAAAGCAAACAATATAACAAAATTGTTCCTCTCGTAGTTAGTCATAATGTCATAAAAAATAGTTTTGTCTGGCATTTATCTACTTTGATCCAATTACCTAATAATTTAAGGGTATAATTGAAAAGAAGTTTTTTTTATAGAGTTTTAATCCAAATACAAGATGAGGTGGGAAATAATGAACCAAACACTTGATAAAAATAAACCATGCATTACTAATCCCTGTACTACTATTCCTTGTATTACTAATCCTTGCATGACTTATCCCCGCGTTATTAATTTTTGTACCAAACGACCCCTAAGAGATTGGAAAACTTTTGAATTTTTTTGGGTTAAGTTTTTTTATCACTTGTAGGTAGGAGTGTCAAATAGGCGGGTTGGGTTGAAATTGGAGATATTAAAATGAGTTGAAATAGAAATCGGGTTGGGTCTTGACCCGCCCAAGTTTACTTTGGGATCAAATGAGTTGGGTTCAAATGGGCTAAAAAGGATTGGGTCTTGACCCGCCCATATGACCCAATTAATCTTAATAATTTTAACATAGTGATATTTAACTTTGAAAATCACAATGCAAATCAGCCCAAGATTATTTTTTTAAAAAGTAACAAATGGATAAATAAATTCTAAAAGATGTTAAATAGATAATAATTCATACTTTTAATATAGGAACATATCTTAGTAAAGAGTTTTAAAATGGGTTGGAATAGGAGATTGAATTGGGCTCAATTGAGGATACTCTTAAAATTGCCGGTTAGACTTAAATGGGTTTAACGCAATTCAATTTATTTTGAGCCAACCATTGTAATTCTGAAGGAATTACAGCTATGTTTGGGTTCATTATTGATACCCCTACTTGTAGGGGCAAAGGAAATTCCATTGTACCTTCCAGTAAAACTGCATACTATGAACTGTAAGCGAAACTTTGAGAGAGCATTTCCTCTCCGTGCCTTGGAATGTGAAAGTGTACCTCCTTCTTCCAACAAGCTGTATATCAAAACATATAAAACCATTATTCAGATATAAAAGATCTCCGAGTAGTAAAATATGTCACAATTAACACACTAGATTTATCTTGGAACATGATTTTCAACTAGTATATGATCTTTAAGCCAAAGATATTGGAAAAAAAGAAGTGTACTTTCTAAATAAAGAAGGTCATTCTGCATTATGCTACCATTCAAATAGCAAGATCATGGATGTGATAAAATAAGAAATAAAACATGGAAATAAACAAATTTTCAGACATGTCTCTGCTGCTATTTGGGATCATAACTTACCTTATGCATCCTGTTTGGATGAAACTTTTGAAAAATCTCTAACGAGAAGGAGTGCGCCTGTTTCAGTCCATGTTAACAATTCCATTTAAAGCAACCACACCTACCTAGGACTAACAGAGAGAACTTCAAAAGGTCCAGAGAAAGAAGTTTTATTGTTTCATAGAGTGTGTGATGTGGACTTTTCTTTTGTCCAAGTGGAGTCCATCCTATATAGACATAAGCCTATTTTCCGATATCTCGATCGAGATCATCCTATATGGACATAAGCCTATTATCCATATCTAGATAGAAGATCATCCTTGGAGGCTAAGTTTAAACAAGGCATAATACATTGATGTGTCCTTTAACTTGGCCTCAATTCACACGTTTATTCCCTTCAACTTTGAGTGTACACAAGTAAACATTTAAACTTGTATAAAGTTAATCAAATAGACACATAAGTCTTACTAGACAGTACACATAGAATACCACATAGGACTCAAATTGTCATGAAGGATGTCATGTAGAACATGTGCGTCTATTGTTCAACTTTATATAAGTTTAAGTGTCTTCTTATGCACATATAAAGTTGGAGGGCATAAATGTGAGCTGAGGTCAAGTTATGTAATATGCATTTAAACAAGTGGTGGTAATTTCTTTGCACTGTTGGTCACTTGCCTTTGTGAACTTGCTTGGTACCAATTTAAGAGCACTTTGTTCTCTCAAGTCTCATCTTTCTCCTCCTCCTCACCGAGAGTATTTCGTAACATAGTGAGTGTTGGAAAATACTTACGTATATATAAAGCTCTTCTTTGGCATGATCTAGTCATGAGGTTATTCTCTCGGGATATTTTAGGTTAATTAGAGTTGTAAGTTTTGGTACCAAACTTGTACAATTTACTCATTCATAGAGATACAAATTTATAGTATATAAAACTAAACTAACTAGCAATTAAATCCCTTGATTCTGGCAGATTTGAGAACCAGGGGATGATTTTATTGATCTAAAATCCTAACCTATTCAATAGCATATTAGATATGATTTTACAAGATCAATTTAAATCCTACAAAATCATATCTGATCATACCTAGATATATACAAATCAACACTCCCCCTCAAGTTGGCATGTAAATATCTTTCATGCCTAACTTGCTTACAAGAATTTCAAACTTTGGTTTAAACAAGCCTTTTGTGAAAATATCTGCAATTTGTTGATTTGTTGGGACGACAGGCATGCACATGTTTCCTTCTTCAATCTTCTCTTTTATGAAGTGCCTATCCACTTCAATATGCTTTGTTCTGTCATGTTGAACTGGATTGTCAGCAATACTTATGGCGGCTTTGTTGTCCGAATACAACTTCATTGGTAAAAAAGACTATTTCTTTAGTTCTTCCATTATCTTCTTGAGCCAAATCATTTCACATATCCCATGGGCCATAGTTTAGTATTCAGCTTCAGCACTGCTACAGGCTACAATATTTTGCTTTTTACTCCTCCAAGTCACAAGATTTCCCTAGATAAAAGTACAATATCCTGATGTAGATCTCCTATCAATAGTAAAACCTACCCAATCTGCATCTATAAAGCTTTCAATACTTCTATCTTGACCTTTTTGAAAAATAATCCTTTTCCTGGTGAACTTTTCAGATATCTTAGAATCCTGTTGACCGCTTCTTGGTGCTCTTCCTTCGAAGAGTGCATAAATTGACTCACTAAGGTACAATAAAACTTATACCATGTAGAGTGTGTGATAAGTAGATCAACTTCCCCACTAGTCTCTGATATTGACTTTGGTCAACCAAATTTTCTTCTTTCTTTCAAATTTTATATTGGGATCAATAGGTGTTTCAGTTGGACGAGAACCACTCGTACCTGTCTCTTTTAGAAGATCTAGTACATACTTCCTTTGTGACATCATAATGCCTTCTTTTGATCTTGGTACTTCTATGCCAAGAAAATATTTCAACTGACCTAAGTCTTTGATCTCAAATTCCGAGGCCAACTTTTTCTTTAAATTCTTCATTTCGGGCAAGTCATCTCCTGTAAGTATGATATCATCTACATACACTATCAGGAGAGTGTCAAATGAACATGGTGTGATCTGCTTGCCCTTGAGTGTGCCCTTGTTTTTCTTACAAATGGAGTAAATCTCTCAAACCAAGCTCTTGGAGATTGTTTGAGTTCGTAGAGAGATTTCTATAGCTTGCACACTGTAGTTCCATACCTTTCTTCAAATCCCGGAGGAGGATCCATGTAGACTTCTTGTTCGAGTTTTCCGTTGAAGAATGCATTGTTCAATCTAGTTGTTGAAGGGGCCAATCAAGATTCACAGAAATGGTAAGAAGAACCCTAATTGAATTCAACTTGGCAACTGGAGCGAATGTCTCAAGATAATCAATTCCATCGGTTTGAGTGAATCCTTTCTCTACCAAACGTTCCTTATACCTCTCCAAGGACCCATTCAAATTAAATTTGATGGTAAAACACCCACTTGCAGCCCACTGTTTTCTTTCCACGTGGTAGCTCCACCATTTCCCAAGTTTCATTTCTCTTAAAAGCATCCATCTCCTCTAGAATTGATCTTTCCACTTGTGAACATTCAAAGCATCCTTCACATTTCTCGGTATCTCCATTCCAGATATTGAGAAAGAAAAGCTATATAGGAAGGACAAAGTCTCTATATGACACAAAATTTGACATGGGATGATTTGTGACTTTTCTTACACCTTTACGTTTGACAATTGGAAGATCAAGGCCTAAAATAAGAAGGGGAAAATCAAAATTAGGTCCTGGAGAATCACCTTGTATATCAATAAGATCTTGCGGAGTGGACTTTTGGTTCTGATGAGCTTCCTTAGTCTCTTTTTCTTGATTCCGGTTTCTTCTCTTGTAAATCCGCAATTCCTTTGTTTGTTCCATATCCTTGTCATTAATTTTATCATGAAATGGCTCTACTGTCTCAGTTTCCTTATTTTCATTATATGAGTTGGGATCTCTTACCTTATCAAGGTTGTTACTACCAAAAGTACTATTTCCCGTATCTATAATAAAACCTAGATCCTTTTATTTCCCGCATGAGAGGTCGCGAGAATCCTTACTATCCATTGAATCTTCACTATTTTTCTCCCCCTGAAGATGAGTTCCAAAAAATAATTGAGATTCAGAAAAGATGATATCCATTGTGACAATAACCTTCCTAGTATCTAGGTCATAACACTTGTATCCCTTTTGACTAGGGGCTTAGCCAACAAAAACACATTTTTTAGCACGTGGATCAAGTTTACTCCTATTATGATCATGAACATGAACAAACACACTACACCCCAAGACTATCAAAGGTGAATCAGTGGTCAATCTACAAGTAGGGAAGTATGTCTTGAACATACTAAAAGGGGTCTTAAAACCTAGAACACTAGAAGTCATCCTATTAATAAGATAGGTGGATGTCAAAAGAGCTTCTCCCAAAGAAATTTAGGGACTCCACTTGTGAATATTAAGGCTCTAGTTACCTCCATAAGATGCCTATTTTTTCTCTCAACTACTATATTTTGTTGGGGTGCATTAGGACAAGAACTTTGGTGCACTATTCCCTTGAAAGTGAAAAAATTCCTAGATGGTCATTAAAATATTCCCTCTCATTATCACTCCGAAATATTTGAATCTTCTAGTGAAATTGTATCTCGACCATAACAAAAAATGCCTCAAACATATGTTTTACTTCAATTTTGTATTTCAATAAGTACACCCAAGTTAGTCTAGTGTGATCATCTTTGAAACTCACAAACCACCTTTTTCCATTTACAGTTGCTACCATAGAAGGTCCCCAAACGTCGCTATGGATTAACTTAAAGGGTTTGGTGGCATGGTATTTTTGGGAAGAGAAAGATGAATGTTTGTGTTTTCCATTTCACAAAATTCACACTGGAAAGAGGATGTATTTTTATTTATAAACAGCTGAGATAACAAGAGTTTCAAATAAATGAAAACTAGGATGACCAAGTCCATAGTGTCATAACGTGACTTCATTATCAACTTGAACAGAGTTCAAACAAGCTGAACTAAAATTTACAGAACTGTCCCTGGAATCAAGAAAATAGACACCTTCAGACTCTTTAGCATTGCCAATCATCCTTCCCGAGAAGTTGTTCTGAAATACACATAAAATAGAGTCAAATATAGCACGACAATTAAGGTTTTGAGTCAATTTGTTAAAGGACAAAAGATTATGAGTCAGTTTTGCAACATGAAGGACATCAAAAAGGGTCAAAAGAGGGGTTAGTTTGACTTTCCCTTTTCCAGCAATTGCTGAAAAGGAACCATAAGCAATATTGACTTTTTTATTTCCTGCTAAAGGAGTGTAAGTTGAGAAAAAATGGGAATTCCATGTCATGTGATCACTAGCCACTGAATCTATGATCCAAGGACTTGTACCAGTTGAATCTGTACTCACAAAAACGGATGGTACAGGAAAAAGAACAAGTGCGAGTAGAAGAATCAAATTTACTGGTTTGGAGAGCTTGGAGAAATTTGTGCAGCGACTCTATTTGTTCTTTAGTGAAAGATTGCGTTTCCAGAGAAGATCATAGCCCTGGTTTTTCGCTGGTACACTGAAGGGCTTGACCATAGTTATCTGCCATTTTCTTGTTCCAACTAGGCAGTTTCCTATGGGTATTCCAGCAAGTCTCATGATTGTGTCCATATTTTTTGCAAAAATCACACTACGGCTTCATTGTTGTCTCTTGTCACAAATTTTAATAGAACTCTTGGCTCCTATTGATTTGGCTTCTATTTATTGACAGTCAGTGATGTTTTAGTTACAAGAATAACCTTGCTCTGATACCATGTAAGTTTTGGTATCAAAATTGTACAATTTATTCATCCATAGAGATACAAACTTATAGTATAGAAAACTAAACTAACTAGCAATTAAATCCCTTGATTCTGGCAAATTTGAGAATCAGGGGATGATTTTATTAATCTAAAATCCTACCCTATTCAATACCATATCAGATATGATTTTATAAGATCAATTCAAATCCTACAAAATCATATCTGATCATACTTAGATATCTACAAATCAGCAAGAGTATTATCTCTAATCGTGTACTCTATGTTGTACAGTGAAATTGATCATCTCCACTTGTGAATGTATTGACTACCCTGTTGTTCATTAATTCCATATTTGACTTAATACTAAAATGGATTATAAATAGGATTGTAGATAGTAACTTATTGAACCTTTGGAAATTGGACTTATTAGCATTGAAGGCATAATATAGGTTATAGGACAATGCAGGACATAAGGCATAAAGATTTGAAATATTCCTATGAAAATCTGTAGTACTAAATTCAATATCTAATACAAAATTCATAAATTTCAAAATAAAATCAAAGCCAATTTATAATACAAAAATTCAAAACAAATATCCATAAAAATTGGTTTTTCAATTTGAATTTGAAACAACAGATTTTCTCATAATTAATTTCAACCTTGAGTTAAATTATCAGGTGTGTGAGTTTACTATATGAGCTATCACTAAATGTTTATCGAAATACATTGGAACTATAGGTTGTTTGGGTATCATACCTGAAGTTTCAAGCAGAAAAAGTGATCACCAATAGTTTAGGTGTATTTCGATAAACATTTGGCGATAGTCACTATAACAAAAATAGTTTAATGGCAATACGTATACACATTAACAAAGAGTGCTTAGTCTTTATCTAATTTCTTATCATTGAATACAATTTTGCTATAGACATTAAGAACATTTGCAAAGAGTGCTAATTGCCACTAAAAATACATATTTAGTTGCAACTAAACTATTGTGATTAATCAATTACCGCTAACGATCATTTTTGGTGTAGTGAGTTCAGGTAGAAAATTTACACGCCTAATAGTTCAGGTATAAACCTCAAAAAAAACTGAGATATTTTAAATGTGTTTTTAAATCCGTAACTCTGAAAATATTAATATATTTCAGTATAATTCCATGAGATCTAAAAATATGACAAGTAATACCAATTTTAATAACAAAATAGAAACGAATTTCCAAACAAGCCCCATGAGTAGGAGTGATACATCTGAGAGATAAAAGTCTTTAGATATAGTTGAAAAACAAGATATAAGCAAGTTTCCAAACATTAAATTTTGTCCACCACCCCTAACATCAAGATAGTAAAAAAAAAGAGTAGAGTAACTAATACTCCTTCCGTCTAGATTTGTTTGTCATGTTTTTATTTTTAATTCATTTAAAAAAGAGAATATCTATTTTTATCGGCAACTTGTTGATTCTAACTTTCTATATAACATGTTTAAAACCACAAAATTAAAGGACATTTTGTTACATTCATTACTAAAAAAAGCCACAATTTTCCTATTAAATTTTTTCACTGAAAACTGTTCACAGGATAATTGGATGAATATTTTGATTGAAACGATGAGAAAATAATAAAAAAAGTAATGCAGACGAAAAATTAAGAATCTCTTTTTGACCATGTGTTTTCGTAGTAAGCTGGTTCAGTGGAAAATAAGTGGAAGAATCATATTTTATAACACAATTTTTTTTTATTTGTGGTGAAAAAATCTTTGTTTCTAGCCAGTTGTAATTTCACATATCTTTTATTTAAGATCATAATATCAAAAAGTCTTCTCTAATTATTGAACTCCACTAAAAAAAATGAACAAATAAATTAAAATGGATAGAGTATAAAAGTCACAAACCTACACACGAGATCACCAAATACATTAAAGTCAATAAGGATCAACACATCAACCAAAACACTTGAAAATGTATATAAAAGTTACAGAGAAAGGCCACTCCACATTTAGGGCCACCCCCTCAGGCACATGCAACAATAACAACATAACGTTAAAAGTCAAAATTAAAGTCACAAGCTCCATATTCAACTGAAATTTTTTTTTTTTTTTTTAAAAAATCGCAAATGAATACAAGCAATACAAGAATAACAAATACAAGTGATACAACTGGTATTAGTGTGTATCGAATATAGCCTACATCAGACTGTGTATTAATTCGTTGATATAATATATTTATTTGACGAATACAACATGTATCTAGTATATATCTTCTCTATATATCTAAAATATCGTTGGCCTCTAGCCTCTTGTCTCTTGCTATGAATAGTAAATACACAACCTGTAGCTACACTTTCTAAGTAGGGCCAAGCTAGTCATTTTTAAGATTTCATGCTTTTTCAATAATATGGTGAAGTTGATCCATGTCCCTTTAGGCAAGTGACTCAACATTCAACCAAGTGGACCATTTAGCCTTTCTAGGTGAGAGGCACCAACAGATCAAATTATATCAATTCTAGACATATGCATACAAAATACCTAGTTTGACGGAGAGATGATCATGAGTTCACATGCATCGTAAATTTGCCTATAAATCCACCCATGATTTTATACATGTATTATTCTATTGGAGTCTCTCACTCTATTTGAACTCACTGAAGTAACAAACATAGTAAAACGAATCCTATTTTCCCCTCAATGTAACATTTCATTATGTTGGCTCAAATGAACTAAACAAACAATTAGTCCTTTCATGGCTATCATCCACTTATCATCACACCAAGAGTACTACTCCACCTCGCGAAGCTATTGTTATCACTCGAATTGATAAAAAAACATATGAAATCATTGTAGACTTATTGAGTTTTTTAATTTTATCAGATAAAATCTATAATGGACATGGCTACCCCATACTTACTCTACAAGAGCAAACAGCTGCCGATGAGCTACTATTATCGTATCCACCATTTATATCGTCCATTAAAAAAAGAAGGCTAAAGCTAAAAGAAGTTGTGTGTTGTTAGAATCTGTGCTCCCACACTCAGTCAATGGACCAGGTCCCTTGACTCACTAAACTAAAGTTTCAGTAACAGAATGCAGTTTAAGGACACAAGAAGTTTTACTTGGAAACCTCCTTGTTCAAGGGAGTAAAACCACGACCTGTCTCACAGGATTTTCAAAAACAGTTTCACTAATCTTCATAAGCAAAAGGAAACCGATTACACAAAATCTGAGAAAAAGTTTTTAATCTCACTATCAAGCAATAGCACTATTGCTTGATGAGCCTAAGTAGATGTTACTCTACCCACTAAGCTATCACTCTAGATAACTTAGGATTTTCTAAGCAATCTAACAGACTGCCCACTAAACCACTAACCTTCTAATGATTTAGAATTTTCTAAGCAACACACAGGTTGCCCACTAAATCAGTTCAACCAACTAACTTAGAATTTCAGATCAGACAACACTGATTCCTTTATAGTTCTAGGATCAGTTTACAATGTAAGATCAGAAGAAAGTATTTCTAAACAACTACACAATGTACGCTTGAGCTTCTGTTGTTCTTGAATATTTCTTGTTCTTGATTTTCTGAGCCTTTGCAAGAGTTCTTGAATGTGCTTTTTAAAGTTGCAAAAACTAGTTGTGAATATAGGGATGTTTTGTTTATGTAGAAGGGTCAAAAAACGTAAAACAATCCCATTGGCTGAGGTTTCTGTCGCGTCTGCCACTTTTTCCACTATTGGAGACTGTGCACCAACTTTTTGTACTTTCTCCAGCTGGCAGCCAAAAAGCATATTGGGCCAAGAACCAGGTCCCTTCATAAGGTCCCTGAGTTTGTCAAATCATCAAAACTACAAATAATATTTTCCCCCTTTTTGATGATGAGAAACAGTACACCAGTGTCTACATGTTCTTCCATGTTTCCTTCCCCATGTCGATAAAGACCTGACAGTTGCATATACATTTGCACAATGTATCAGGTCTCTTCACAAGGTCTCTGAGTTTGTCAAATCATCAAAATTCCAAATAACATTTTCCCCCTTTTTGATGATGACAAACCATACACCAATGCCTGCATTTCTTCCCCCTGTCGAGTAGACACACTCCTTAGTTTCCTACACCATGGACCAGGTACCTTTACAAGGTACACTGGTACCTGCACGTGAGTTACACTGGTACCTGCATGTTTTCCTTGAGTTACACTAGTACCTGCATGTTTTCCTTCCCCCTATCGCTTTTTCTTTCTTCCCCCCTTGTCTTCTTACCTACCTAAGCATCATCTGAACACCCCCGATTTATTCCCCCTTTTGGGATCATAAAAAAGTTATGCAGTAAACCAACACAAGAAGTAAGATTGATAAGTAAGATCACAGTCAAGGACAACACCAACATAGTTAATAAGCCAAAAAGCAACAGACTTAAGCCACAACAAAACAGGATTTCATTTCATGAGCATTACAAATCAGCATTCAATACATTAAAGTTAAACTGAAAATTGAGAACCCCGGATACTGTCCACGCAAAGAAAAGACACAGGAAGGACTATGAGGAGGGAGGTAGATGAGAGAGGGAGTTGATAACAAGGGTGAGTCTAGAGTTTGCTGCATCATTGTCCGTGATCATCTTCTCTTGAAGAGCAATAACTTTTGCCAATAGCTCATCATTCTGCTTTTGTTGCTTCTGGACAACCTCAGTACCAAGTCCCTCTGTTTGCGCTTTGATCAGGTCTACTTTTAACAGAGCAATTTCAGCCTCCTTGTTGCTCACTAGCACAGTCATCGCATCCAATCATGTTTCAATTAGTCCTACTCCTTGAACAACTGAGAAACTTTACTAAGTGGATTTCTTTTTCTTTCAATACACTCACATGATGAATAGATCAGTTGCAGAAGCCATAATTCCTTTTTTTTAACAACCTTCTTTCCCGCAGAAGTCTTAGTTTTCTTTTGCTTTTACCCTTACTCACTTTCTTAGACGACTTGTCCCTTTTATCAACAGAGGCTGCTTCAGAATAGATGTAAGAAGTCACTAGATCTATCTCACTTAGAGAATATAGAATTTTCTTTGAAGAATAAGAGGTTTGAGACATGATTGTTTGAAAGAAAATACTTAAATGCTAGAGAGAGATGGAGAGATTGATAGGGTTTTGATGTTAGGCTTAGAGAGCAAAGTTGGAATGTAATAAGATGGAGTGTAGAAAAGGCACTATAAAAAGAACTTAAAAAGGTGTGTCAGGTCCCTAGATATACACATCGCTAGGATTAGAGGCGATGGGACAACGGTCAGAAGGACCGATGACTGACACGTTACAATCTGGATGGTTCTCATTTGACAGTTTAAAACAAATGTAAAGAGTGCTAACCTTGGAAAGGACCAGGTCCTCAACTGCAGATGAAATACAATTCCTGAATGGTTCTAACCATTCTCTGCTCCTGTGCTTTCCATGGGTGTATACCTGCATTCAGGTACAAAGATGATCTTGCTTAACAATGCATTACAAATTTTGTGGATACCTGCCCTTCATATCTTAGCCAAAATAGGAATTAGAGGCTTCTTGACGAGATTAACTTCAGTCTGTTGCTCTCAAATTGATCCTCGGTGAAAGCTTTAACAAAGATGTCTGCAATCTATTCTTCAGTCCTGCAGTATTTCATGATGATGTTCCCCTTCTCAACATTATCATAACTTCAAGTATGCTAAGCTTTTTGAGCAGCTCATTGATGTACTTTCAAGAGAATCGAGGGTACCTTTAGATTTTTGCTAAATCTGTAACTCTAAGAAAAAATCTCTAATCGTGCTCATTTAGAACCCACTACCATGAATGCGACAAACTCTTCACACAAATAATTCAAAAGGTAGCTCCAAAGATGACTTCATCGATATACACTTGAATGATCAACAATTCATTTTCTTGTGATTTCAAAAAGAGGGTTTTTGACAATTTTACCTCTTTTGAAGTCATTGTTGAAGAGGAATTTGAACAACCTATCAGCTTGTTGGGAATCCAGTTGTCATACATTGCTTCTTGCAAACTGAGCTTGATAAGTTTCTTCATTCTCACCTTCAGCATTCACATTATCAGTTTGAACTGCATCATCTTTGTACATCACTGTCTAGAGTACCGGGTCCCTCATCAGGTTTATTATCTGCATCAGCTTCCTTGAGATTGCTGAATTCATGAAGAGAATATTCTTTAGCAAGCTCACTATTTAGACCATCACTCTATTCTGAAGCAACCCTTCCATCTCAGAAACTTCTTTCTTTGCAGCTTCTAAAACTCTTCTAGACTCATCAATAAATACATAACCATTTTTAGTATACCCCTGATAAGCCTTGCTGGAGGAAGTGTGTACCACAACTATTCTTTCATCAATATTGAGATCAAACTTTTCAATATCATGATTTTGGTCACAGAACATGTAGTATTCAACACTTTTGTTGAAAGTTCTTTTGAAGACTAAGTGCCTGCTTATTCTACCTGAAGGATGATCTGATCTGCTTCTCTTTAACACCAACACCACAACCTTGGTCATCTACAAATTTCATTTTGTGCAGACTGGGTACCAGGTCCCTTGACATAGGTTTGTGCAGTAGAGAAATGTTCACCAGAGCATGTTTCTCTTGTCATTCCTCAGCAGCACCAAGGCAAGTGAAAGTGTCACAATGTATAGTAATCAGATCAGCAATACACATATTCTTGCATCTCTTTTCTATCAAGATCATCCGAGAGAGCAAGATTGTGACAACCCATTTTTCGACAAGCACTTAACTTTATTTCATTCATCACAAATCTATGAAACACTTAAAAATTGTACTTCCACCATTGACATGGTACACATCCTCAATAGTGTGTTTCATAGATTTTCCAATCATGAATTCACAAAAAAAAACATACCTTTTCTGCCATTGCCAAGTAAGACACTTCCACCTTGAAGTGCCTTGAGAGAGAAGAAGTTTTCAGTTTTCCAGTCACGTGCTTTGAGCATTCGCTATTCATGAACCAATACTGACTGCTGCTACTTCTTCTCACATGAATACCATATCACCTGTTAGCTTTGGGAACCCACTTTAGTTGGAGTTCCCAGTAAGTAGATAAAGGAGTGATAAGAGAATTCTTTGTCAAGTGAGACAGATTGATATTTTTCAACTTAGGAACAGAAGCAAGACCAGGTCCCTTCTTCTGTTGATTCTGTTGATTCTTCTGTTGAATATCACGACCAGGTCCCTTCTTCTGCAAGTTCTTCTGTTGGCCATACACAGGACCAGGTCCCTTCTTTAGTCTATTCCGTGGTTTGGAATAGTTTGATAAACTTTCTCCACAGTCTTTAAACGCAGGACAGTCTCTTTTGCAGACCAGATCTCCTTTTATGTTATTTCCTTGACCGAGTACATTTGTAAGGATCTTAGAGGAATTAGTCCATTTGAGGGAATTTTCAAGTTCCTCTTTTACACGGACCAGGTTCCTCTCCGATGCATGATTTTTCTCGAAAGCCACTTTAATCATCATTTTAGCAGTATGCAGCTTATTTTCAAGGTCCAGCTGCAAGCTGCTAGCCTCATTCTTTCCTTTAAAAATTGTAATAGTCACCCCTTTTATCTTTTCCTTCAGTTCTAGATTTTCTGCTTCTAGAATAACCATTTGACTTTCAATATCAGATATTTGGGCAACTAAATCAATTTTAAAATCTTGAAAGATGTCTAGGCTGTTGTTTACTAGATCCTTCTCATCTGTCATCTCACTTATCAAATCAAGTAATACAACAGCCAGCTTTCTCAACTTACTAGTAGAAAAAGTATTCAAGTTTTGCTTGAAATAAGATAGAGTTACCGTTTCATCAGTATCTTCCTCTTTTGACTTTGCCATGAAACCATTTTCTGTGTTTTCAGAATCATCTGAATCACTTGAAGATTTTTCCCATGCAGCCATATCCTTTTTTACTGCCCAGAAGAAGACTTCTATTCTGCTTATCTTGGGACGGACCTGGTCCTCTTCTTTGTCCTTACCTTCTGCAGTCTTGACAATAGGAATAGGTTGTTCAAGGAACATGAGCTCATCTGTGATGTTGGAGAATCTGGTGCGCACTTCATGAATGAGTTCACCATCATTCATGGTGAAATCTTCAAACTGAGTAGTAAAGAGATCTAGCTTAGATTTCCTTATTTCCTCAGTGCCCTCATAAGTTGTTTTCAACAGATCCCATATTTCCTTGGCCGATTCACAAGATGAAATCAGATCGTATTCATTTATACTAAGGCCACACATCAGTAGCTTCCTTGCTTTATGATTTTTCTGGACTAATAGTCTGTCAGAGTCATTATATTATTTTCTAGTTTTGGGAATGACTCTTGTGACCTCTCCATCTCTAACCTCCATAGTTGGCACATAAGGACCTTTACATATGACGTCCCATACTTCACTGTCCTCAGCCATGAGATAGTCTCTCATCCGAATCTTCCAATATTTATATAACTTACTATCAAACAGAGGAGGTCTTGTGGGAGACTGATTTCTTTGCTTATTCAGTAGTAACGCCATTTCTCGCAGGAACTTCCCTCTTGGTGTTAACCATATAGAGAGCACCCGCTTTGATACCACTTGTTAGAATCTGTGCTCCCACACTCAGTCAATGGACCAGGTCCCTTGACTCACTAAACTAAAGTTTCAGTAACAGAATGCAGTTTAAGGACACAAGAAGTTTTACGTGGAAACCTCCTTGTTCAAGGGAGTAAAACCACGACCTGTCTCACAGGATTTTCAAAAACAGTTTCACTAATCTTCACAAGCAAAAGGAAACCGATTACACAAAATGTGAGAAAAAGTTTTAATCTCACTATCAAGCAATAGCACTATTGCTTGATGAGCCTAAGTAGATGTTACTCTACCCACTAAGCTATCACTCTAGATAACTTAGGATTTTCTAAGCAATCTAACAGACTGCCCACTAAACCACTAACCTTCTAATGATTTAGAATTTTCTAAGCAACACACAGGTTGCTCACTAAATCAGTTCAACCAACTAACTTAGAATTTCATATCAGACCACACTGATTCCTTTATAGTTCTAGGATCAGTTTACAATGTAAGATCAGAAGAAAGTATTCCTAAACAACTACACAATGTACGCTTGAGCTTCTGTTGTTCTTGAATATTTCTTGTTCTTGATTTTCTAAGCCTTTGCAAGAGTTCTTGAATGTGCTTTTTCAAGTTGCAAAAACTAGTTGTGAATATAGGGATGTTTTGTTTATGTAGAAGGGTCACAAAACGTAAAACAATCCCATTCGCTGAGGTCGCGTCTGCCACTTCTGCCACTGTTGGAGACTGTGCACCAACCTTTTGTACTTTCTCCAGCTGGCAGCCAAAAAGCATATTGGGCCAAGAACCGGGTCCCTTCATAAGGTCCCTGAGTTTGTCAAATCATCAAAACTACAAATAACATGTGTCAAGGCTATCCTGTTGGATGGTATGGAGAGAAAGGAAGAGTAGTAACAGAATGGTTAAAGTCATTCGCTATTACTTAGATGACACAATTAGTCTTTATATGAGACCTATTGAAGGAATTACAATTATTGTTCTTCTTGATCAAATGACAATGACGAGTTATATTGATCATTTGATTATTCCTGTCCCTAAAGCTAATGGGACAGATTACATGGGATCAAAGCGTCGGAGATCATCGCATGAATCAAATTCAATAAAAATAGTGCAGCCTGATGGACAAAGTTTTAATCTAGACGATGGAAAAACAGTGAGGTAAAGAGTATACTCACTATATTTTAGTATATTTGTCTTATTTCCTTTTTAGTCTGTTCTGGTACATTCTACAATATATCTTCTGTTTAAGACTAGAACATTCAAAAGTCTTCTTTACTTTCTTAAACTCTGTATCAAGTCAAAACTAGACAAACAAATTGAAACGGAGGGCTTTGAGAGTACTATCTTTTGATGAAGAATGACATGTTTTGTTTTTTTTGCTTTAGGTGGGGCAATTGGAAGTTCCACGTAGCGTATGACATGAGAGCGGGAATAATCCTATCACTAGCATCGATGTTTGATGCTGACAAAAGAGAATTTCGGAGAGTCATGTACAGAGGATTTGTGTCTGATGTTTTCTGCCATACATGGTACTACAGGACTTATTCCGATGCAGGTTAATTTGGATTTGGTCTATGTGCTGTAGAGCTTGAACCATCAAAGGATTGTCCAGAGAACCCAAAGTTTATTGATGGCTACTTCATTTCACAAGATGGTACACCAGGAAAAATGCCTAATGTAATTTGTATATTCGAACGTTATGCTGGAGACATCATGTGGCGCCATACAGAGGATGCAATTCCCGGAAAAAAGGTGAGTTAGTAGTATTATTTAATGCTCTTGTTTGATAAGTTGCATTGGGTTTACTTAGTACTTCTCTTTCATTTCAAAATTTTGGAGCTGCAGATACGAAAGGTTAGACCGGAGGTAAGCCTGGTGGTGAGAATGGTGTCAACTGTAGGGAATTATGATTACATTACTGACTATGAATTCAAACAAAGTGGCACCATCAAAGTCACGGTAAGTAAACCCCGGTCATGAGTAATACTGTTAAAACCTATGTTTTAGGCGTAGCTTACACTAAGTATCAATTTTTTCTGAATTCATATCAACTTTTTCTGAATTCATTGTCGTATACAGGTTGGGTTAACAGGTCTACTTGAAGTAAGGGGATCGATATATACTCAGGAAGACCAGATAAAAGAGAAGTGTATGGTACACTAATAGCAGAAAACACATCAGGTGCATTACATATCATGATCATTTCTTTACCTATCACCTTGATTTAGACGTAGACGGCCATGAAAACTCCTTTGTGAAAAGTAACTTAAAAACTAGACGTGTAATCAATAAAAGTTCACCAAGAAAGAGTTATTGGACGTTTGTTAGAGAAACAGTTGAAACAGAATCAGATGCAAAGATTAATCAGCTAGGTTCATCACGAGGCGCCTTTGAAATGGTAGTGGTGAACCCCTACAAGAAGACTGAGGTTGGGAATGGAATAGGCTACTGTTTGATCCCGGGTGGATCTGCAATAAGTCCATTGTTAAGTGACAACGATTACCCACAAATCCGCAGAGGTTTTACAAAGTACAATGTGTGGGTAACACCTTATAACAAGTCTGAGAAATGGGCTGAGGATTATATACTGATCAAAGCCATGGGGATGACACATTAGCCATATGGAGCCTCAGGTAATACGCGCAATAGATTCTTTATAGTACTCTCTTGTTTCAGGTCCTTTAATTTGTCTTACTTTCTTTTTTAGTCTGTTTTAAAAGAACTTCTCTTTCCTATTCAACTCTTTAATTCTAAATTTCCCGAGTATCTCTTTTATGATAATGCAGGGATAGGGAAATCAAGAACAAGGATATTGTATTATGGTATACATTTGGCGTTCATCATGTACCCAAGCAAGAAGATTTTCCAATTATGCCAACATTAAGCACTAGTTTTGAGCTCAACCTACTAATTTCTTTCAGCATAAATCAGTTCTTTAATAAGTCAAGATGGCAAACTTTGTACTATCATAAATGGATATATAATGGCCAAGAGCTGACTTTATTTAATAACAATAGTACTAGAATTATTTTTTCATAAACTACGGCATTGTCCATTTATGATGGTACAAAGTTTAGCCTACTTGATTTATTAGAGAACTTATGCTGAAAGAAATTAGTAGGATTGAGCTCAAAACCAGTGCTTAATGTTGGCATAATTGGAAAATCTTCTTGTTTGAGTACATGATGAACACCAAATGTAATGTATACGATAATACAATATCCGTGTTCTTGATTTCCCTATCTCTGCCTAGACCGAGGTTCGAACTCGGATTCGCAGGGTGAATTTGAACTCAGACGCCACTGGTCCACGCCCTTCCATAATGAGTAGAGTGGACTCATTTCTTTGTATACACAACTTTAAAAACAATTTATATATGTATGATACAAAAATTATTAGACGGAGTCGATTTAATTGAACCCATTTGAACCAATGTGGGTCCACCCATGATTATGGGTGTTTAGTACGTAGTAGTTGTGATAAAAGATGATGATTGTAGGTAATGGGCTGTAAGGACATCACTGATAGTTATTAAATATAATAAGTGACGACAACAAGTGCATTAATGAGATTGTTTCATTGCCATCTACAGAAGATGATGTTTGAGGGTGATGGGTAGTAAGGGATCACAACATCGTTGGTGTTGAGTTTTATTTGCCCTTATTTCTTACCATAAGATTTTCCTTTTAGGAAAAGGTTTTGGATTGACTAATCTTTTTTCTTGTAGAAAAAGGTTTAGGACTTTATAAATAGAGGTTTGTTCCTTCTAACTTAATCTATATTCACAATGTAGTCTTAATGGATTTGAGAGTTTCGGTTGGGGGGGGGGGGGGAATTTGTGGGTCACAAGCTTGATACTTATCACTTGTGTGAACCTCCCATGTATTCTGCGTAAATTGGTTGAGATTGTTTCTCTCTATATTTTTGTACTCTCATATTTATAGTGGATTGCCCATCTCCTTTGTGGACTTAGGTCGATTGACCGAACCACGTTAAATATGTGTCTTTTCGTGTATTTCTCGTTTGTCTTCTTGCTCGTAGTCTTTCTAGATTTGTTTGCTAGCTTTCACGTTACACCTGCTTATTTTCAATCCTAAAACTTGGTAGTTAATAAATATAATAGGCGACGACAATAACAATGCATTGATAAGATTGGTGAACAAGCACCTTTTAGATAGCCTTGATAGATATTTTAATATTATGGGTGAAAATCATTTGCATACCTTCTTCAACTTTACTTTTAACAAGCACCCCCCCCCCCTTCTCCTCCCCACCCAAAAAAAAAAAACAAACTATGTCGTTACTATTTTTGAATTCTTTTTCTTACATTATTAGCTTTTCTCTTTTATTTTTAATTCATTAAAATTATGATATTTCTATTTTTTATCTATAAAAATAAATATGTATTAGTTTTCGAGATGAAAAGAGATGTGAGAACTGATCATTAAATATTTAAGTTAGTGATGAGAACTAATATTTTTTGGCATAATACATAAAAATGACCCTTAACTTGGCTCCAACGGATAACTATGCCCTCCAACTTTGACTGTGCACAAGCAGACACTTAAACCTGTATAAAATGAATAAGTAGACACACTTGTCCTACATGTCATAATACACGTAGGATGCAATGTAGGACACAAGATTGTCATGTAGGGTGTCATGTAGGACGATTGTTTCTATTTTTTAATTTTATACAAGTTTAAGTGTCTACTTGTGAACATCCAAAGTTAAAGGTCATAGTTGTCCGGTAATGTCAAATTAAAGGTCACGTTTATGAAAAAATCGATATAGTTTTTCTACCGAAAAATAAAAGTGAAATACTAATTGAGTTTTTTGAACTCCACTATAGTGAACCTCTCACCTCCTAACCGGTGCATCCGAAAATCTCCTCTTTGCATGTGTGAAATCATCTCAAAAACCTTATTAATGCAAGCCTATACATGAAAGTTGCTCTATGTATAGTTGTATACTATGAGATTTAAGTACAATATATTTCATTTTAATATAACAAATCAACTGTCAACAAAAAATTAACTTCTTTTAATAAGTAATTCACATTAAGTTTACTATAAAATTGAAATTCTGAATCGTATCTATTATAGTTTTACCATAAATTATATATAGATTGATTGCTATTTTTAAAGAAGAATATTATCACAATTTACAAGTCGTGTATGTATGGTATCAACTGAGTACCATTTTGTTCAGATTCTTTGCTAGTTGCTGCCCACAAAATACAAATATATATATATATTCTTTTTGTTTATCAATAAAGATCGTGTTGAAGTGACATATATTTTTTCATCTTTAACAAAGAAACTCGAATTTGAGTCCCCTTAGATACAAAGTCAACTTTGTTAGTGAGTGTTTCACTCAAATATGGAACTTTCCAACATGTGTATATATCCATAGTACTAGTATTTGCTTAAGAAATTAGCAATATATAAGGTATTTACTTCCTCATTATAAGGAGAATTTCCTAAAACTAGAATAAAAAAATTAACATGTTCCTTTATTGTTGGCCATTTCAAACATTTTAACATGATAAAAGCCTCCAATTAAATGGTTCCTCGTACAATGCTTTTATGTTGAGGGAGATGGGTAGTAAGGGACTGCAATGTCACTGATAGTTAATAAATATAATAGGTGACGACAATAGCAATGCTTTGATAAGATTGGTGAATTTCCACCTTTTAGATATTCTTTGACAGATTCTTTAATAATATGAGTGAAAATCATTTGCGTACCTTTTTCAACTTTACTTTAATATATCCCCTCCCCTCCCCTCCCCTCCCCCCTTATATGTCAATTATTATTTTGGAATTCTTTTTTTCCCTATGTTATTAGCTTTTGTCTTTTCTTCTTAATTCATTAAAATCATGATATACATTACCAATTTTTTAAATTTATGTAATGAGTTTTTCTATAAAAATAAATAAATATTAGTTTCAAGATGAATAGATGTGAGAACTGATAATTAAATTTTAAGTTAGTGATGTTCTATAAATAAATTATCAGAATAAGAAAAAACAATTTTATTAGTAATAATCAAAATTTTAGATTTATCTATTTGTGCAGACAAAAATTATAAAAAGTAATAACTTTATAAGTATATTTTAATGCACATGTTACAAAACAATTTGTAAAAATAGTGGTATTTTTTACTATAAATTTTTAAAGATTATCTTCTTATATCCCTTATATAGAAGTGAGACTTTGTGTTGAATTAACACAACTCTAAAAAGTGGTACCGAAAAGCATTTCAAAAAAATTCAAATTCTACTATAAGGCATCACAATTTTTGGCCCTTTGTGGCCCAATTTTATTTAATATCAACACCTAAAGGCTCTTTTATTTCTCTATTGTACCACAAGTAGTAAAATTTGCACAAAGGAGATTGCATGAGGCAGTTTGAATTTTTTTTACTGTGCTGACATGTGTCAAACACGTGCCATAGACTTATTTGTTTCTTCAATGAAACCTTATGTGTGCAAGTTATCCAACATCCTTATCCTTTTTCGTATTCAATTTTTTCTAATTTTGTTTTGGTTTTTCATGGTTTCTTTCCGAAGTATAGATGGGCTGGCGAGGAAATGAATCGGTAATTTCTTTTATATATGGATAAATTTCGTGCGTTCAACTTCAAAATAGTTGTTTGAGGTATATTTTATTGTTAATTGTTCAGCTTTAGTGAAGTGTACTATTTTCTTATAAATGTGAATGGTATTTTATTTTCTTTCACTTGATTTTGAAAATTATTATCATTCTATTTGCTTTTTGACTGGTATGGATCAAAGCAAATATTCTGTTGCTAACAACACCTATCCAATTAACAAAAAGTATAATCGATCGATCGGCTTTTTGATGTTAGTATAAAATTGATCGATCGGCATTTTTATATTTTTTGATTTTTTTTAGTTGACATAAAAAAATATTATTTGTCTTGATAACAGAAAGTAAAAAAAGAAAACATAAGTAGAGTATTACACAGAATGGATAACATTACCATAGAAAGAAAATGACTCTCAGTATTCATGGCATTTCATACTCCAGGTGTTTGATGATATGCCTCTTACAACTAATATTTGTTTTGTTATTTTTCTGGGTGAATTTTCAGAATATTATGATATATTGTGCAACCATTCCAAAGGTACGTTGTCATGAATGAAAATCTATAAAGGTACATTCTTTCTTTTTACTTAATAAGCTTGGCAAAGCAAATATTATGTGATAGAACTTTTATAAGTAAGCTAACAATTGTTCCGGATTACTACATGCATTATGTCTTTTTGATGAATTATGTATTTGTTACCAACGAATTTGAGTTGGAGACTAAACTCTCTTCTCTTTTGGTTCGTGTAGTTAGGGAACTTGCCTCCTAAATTGCTTTCACTCAACTCGAATTTGAAAACCCCTTTTTCATCTTGATCATGGCGTCTTTATCTGTGAGTAAATAATAATGCTATGTTGCTCGGACTCTTCAAAAATGTCAATGCATGCATGTCAAATTCATCAAAAGTAGTCTAGTTTTTGGTGAATCCGACATGAGTGCGGCATCAAAAGTGAAGAATCTGCACAACTAAGAATAATATGTTTGCATGAGAGAATCTGAACTTTTGTCAAATGGCTTTTTGAATAAAACAGGTCTCCCTGCTTTGAATTTTTCGTTAAGGAGAGGTCAAAGAGATTATTTTGTCCTTTGTATGCTAAGTATATTACAGTGTGTATTTTTCAGGTTTATAATTCTCCACAGAGTGTTCTTTTTTTTTTTTTTTTTACAGAATAGACTTCTTATGACAATAATCGAGAAAGTTAAGTAAGTATTTCAATTTTTTCTTTCATCTATCATGTTGTTTTGTCTGATCGCTATTGATGTTTCCTATAACTCATTCATTAAAGCATGCTTATTGAAATGTGATAGTATGTTTGGATGTTTCGATTTCCCTACAGTATGATTTACTATTTTCTTTCAAGAGTAAAATTATGTCTTCATTTATATATGACATGTTTAATGAAAGTTATGTTCAAACTGTTAAAAGAATGATCTATTGATTCTTAATAAATATGTTCTCAACTTCTTTAATTGACATCCTAAAGCAATGGATTACAAGTGATTGTGAAGAAACAAAATGAATATGACCTCTTCAACAACAACTGAACAAGAAAGGGTAGTAGTAGTAACAAAACCTGAAACTTCAGGCAAGGTGCTGAAATTAACATGGCTGACACCATTTTATTAGCTAGATTTCAGCTTATAAAGTTTTCTTTTCATGTGTGTTCTTCCGACAACATTCGCAATAACCTCTAATGTAGTCATATTCTTGGCTATTCTTTGTTCAGTACAATTAATAATAGACTTTCTTAGTTTTCTAGCTACTATTATGACAACTTAAAATTCATTGTCCTTTGTGAAGATTGGAGTGCTCGAATAAAAAAATAGCTTCAAAGCTACCAGAGTCCTAAGGTATAGGATAATAAAATTTGAAGAAGTTTAAAGGATAATGAGAATGAATATATTAACTCATCAAATGAAAGAACAAAGCTCCTCTAAATATACAATAAACTTTTATCACGTTTTGATTATAGTTTCGTTCATTTTCATTTTATGTGGATTTTCAATTGGTAAGATTGTCAAGTAATTTTTCGAGTTCGGTGTAATTTTATGATTGTGATGATATTTCCATATATATACAACATGACTTGAACTATATATTTATAAACCATATAAAAAGATATATGAATGATTAAACGCTCATTTATCTCTTTTTGATGTTCACTTTGGTAAATATGGTGAGATCAAATGTCACTGACTCTTTTATTTCAAAAAAAGACATTGATTTGATTTGGTAAATACAAAACTAATACAAAATATCAATTCCAAGATATCATTTGACAAGATTCTATACTACTATTAAGTTACCTATGTATTCAACGAGAATATATCTTTTGCAATAAAATTTTCCTTGGCTTTTTATCCTTAAATTATTTTTTTAGTATTTGAGTCATGCACTTATGAAGAAGTATTTGACCTCCTAGAGAATGTGAGAAGTTTCAAATATAAATTTTTCATAAGCTAATTTAAAGATAATTTTTTTAGAGGGCCAAAGAGTAAGGGACAAATAAAAGAGAGGCATTTGTGTGTTAAATGTTATAGGTTTGGATGTCTATTGCTTTAAAGTATTTGTGAAATAAGAGGAAAGCATTACTGAATTTATCTTATACAAAATTTACGGATCACAAGGGCGGACATAACCAAGTACCTGCAGAACAACTTGAAAGATCAGTCTCTCATCAGCTGTCCCATGGTAATAATGTAAGGAATCATTTACATTATTATAATGAAGTGACATTTCTGTGCAGAGACGGAGGTAATACTCTGCTTCCTTTGTTTTCATAGAGAACTAACTCATCGTGGTTTCCCCTTCTTGAACTGGCCCATGCAGATTGGTATGATCTTTCATGAGATTGACGATTTTTACTGCCAGGCATATCCAAAGGCTGAAGGGATGTTGGAAGTGTCCACTTTAGAGTTTGTTGCATAAAATGCTTCCTACCATATGCATCAGAAATAAAGGTTTTCTTCTACAATAAACAATGATGTGTGAACTATTCTTCCTTTAATACTTGTGACAGACCATTATTACCAATTGCAGAAGAGAACTCGAAATTCACGTCTCTAATTGCTCGCGAACTTGATGGTCCATTGTCATCAGTAATAGTTAGAGGATTCATAGATCTATTACTATGATTGTTAGAGAGCCTCCATTAAGATAACTTGTTCTTGTGGGTGACGAAACCTTTTGGGTTGGATGACTATCTGACATTGTTCCGCGATCTAAGTTATTGACATACTCAGAATAAGTTTGTGCCAGGAAGAGAAAAAGGCCAATTCTTTACATGTTGGAAGGATTCGACAAGTAGCAGAATCTCTGAGAGGAGACTCAGAGATATCAATTGGAGAGAATGTAGAACCAACCTGTATGGAAGGAGAGATGATTAAGCTTTTAGTAGCTGTACCTACCATTAATTCGATGTTTCTATTCAAATTTTATCATAATGGAAGGCACTCTTAACTTAAAAGTTCACAGTTGCTCCATTATTACAAGATATTCAATTATATTTGTTTATGCTCAAACTTTGTCTATCCATTGATAATATTGACTATCTTTCGTCGCTCTGCTTATATAAGCTTTTTCTTGTTAGTACCACTTATATAGTGAGAAAGACATCATGAACAAAAACACGCATCGAATAATTACACGGAAATTGATCTAATCTGTGTAATGGTTAACATGGGATATAAGACCGTACTATATTATATAGATTACAACTCACACACGAATGCCAAACGCAAGTTCCCTTCATGCTAGACACATTCTAACTGTTCTTCCATGCCGAATGCCAAACACATATTTAATGTATAGGAGTAGTCTAGAAAGTTGAGAGAAACAATTTTGCACCAGAGGTCAGTTACTCTCATTTTTTCCTTCAATTTTTTGGTTCATGTTATTCTATGAAATAATTCTTCTACCTCTTCTTTTTGATTTGTCGATTTTCTGTACTTATAATTTTTCTTTTTGGTGATTAACTAATTTATGTCTCAATTCTAGCCTTCACGCTATATATTACCTTTCCTTTTGCATCTCGCTTGATCTATTTTATAATTTTGCATATGACCATTGTTTAAAAGTGGAACTTTAAATAAAAGGAGATAGTATGATTTATATCCTCCATTCGTGTGGTCAATTGCTTTCTTGGAGCTTTATCTATCCAACGACTTTTTTTTTAAGATGTAAAAAATATAGTAATTGTCTTATTTGTAAACTTATAAGTTGGCACTTTAAGAGTGTTCTATCAAAAATATCTAAGGCTTTTGGTTTCTCGCATATGGGGAAAAGAAAGCATTTTATTGCTCAACTTCAATACAAACTTTTTTTTATAATATCATAAGTCTTTAATGTTGGGCCCGTGCTAAGCACGAGCATGACCCATCTAGTATTGCAAATAAACATTAAAAAATATTTCATTAACGATAATTAAAACTCATTTATCTAATATTACTAAAAAATAAAGAAAAAAGAGAAGATGAAACTGTAGATTATGAAATTCTGTGGGACTCTACAAGACATGTTCAATTCGAATTGGGACTCTAGAAAGTGTGTTCAGTTTCAATTAGGATTTTTGGAGGTTACCCAACCGTAAACCCTAGTTCATGCCTATATAAAGGGTACTAAATTAACATAAAAGGCATCTCGGATATCCCACAAAAGCCATTAAATATCCATATAGAGGTCAAATCTAAATCATGCTAGTTTGAGAAATACGCCACTAATGACCCTCAATCATGGATAAGTCTTAGGAGAGTAGACTCAAAGGAGGAACATAATTGTACCCACAATATTTATCAACAAATTCATTTCTTCTTATTTTATTGTGATTGCAATTTATTTTTCTGTAACTTTAAAATTTTGTTGTAAGCGGAAACTTAAAACAGACACACACATATCCATGCATACACATATATATTTAATGCATATAATATTAAGATAAAATTCATAAGGAGTACGTATTTTATTTCTTAATGAAATCATAAATAGATTACTCATACTTATAATGTTAATAAACTTAAATAAAAATTTACGATTGTAATGATTGGTATTTTAGGAAAGTTGCATAAATTTGTCATTTTTTCCTTCCATAACTGACCTTGAGTCTTTCATGATTGAGTATGAAAAGTTGGTTTTGAACTTTGAGTTAAAAGTTTAGTAAGTTTAGAGTTTAAAAGAAATATATGGTTCATAATGTGGTTTTTAGGTCTTTTGAAGTTTCGAGTGTCGGGATAAAATTCCGTTGATTCCGTTAGTCCCGAAATGTGGAATCTAAGCTTTGAGAGTTGTGGTCTCAGATTCCGAGTCTTTTATAAGATTTAAGGTCCTATGTTGTGAATTTACGGAAATTTGGTTTGGATTGACTTTGATTAATTGTCACGATCCTAGTATACACCCTAGAAGTGACACGACATACAAGACTCCGAAGAGCCTCTTACAAGCCTCATAGCATTCACAACATTCAATTATACGGAAAATATTACGAAATTAAAAACTTCTTATTTAAAACCATCCAATCCAAAAAAATTCATTTAAAAACGCAAGCGGAAGTCTACCATCTCACATGGCACCTCTAAACAAGACATTGAAAACTAAAGATAAGATCACGACCCTTTACAATTAAAAGTATTAACATATCTAAACATAGTCTATTACATATGAAAGATAAGAAACTTCTAAACACTTTTCCTTGAATCATGAGGACATACCATTTTGATAAAATGAACATTTTGTTTGAAAGTCCTGCATATGACAATTTTGATAAAACTTCATGTACATAAGTATAATAGACATAATATCCAAACATTAACCAACATATACACGTCATATCTTCACATTTGAACATAATCAACACATAAGCCATTACCTTCACATTAGACCTCACCTCAAGTAACCCTCAAGCCATACTTGGTGCAATGCATGAAAAGCGTCCTATACCACCATCCACACTAAATTACCACCGTAAAGTCACTAAAAGTGAACTTACCATTCTTCATTCTCATCTTTAAATAATACTCATTCATAAGAGACAAACATTTCATAAGTCATATCAACACTTGGGACCATCATCTAAGGCAACTATAAGTCATACTTGTGCAATGTATGAGTAGCATCCCATACTACTACTCAAACTTAGTACTCTTTTGAAGCCACCATTGACAAGGCACCTTCATATTCATTAAGTCATGAAAAGGAAAGTAAAGCATAAGTACAATACAAGTAAATCATACATAATATCATCAAGACTTTAAGTCAACATTCTTAATTAGCTTGATTTAGAGCACTTTCATTCATTAAGGACACGTTCAATCATTGGTCATTAAGACTTTCAAGAACTCACTACAGCCCTCTCAAAGCCTACTCGTGCAATTCATGGATGACATCCCATACTACCACCCACACATCATATAAATTCTCAAGAAACCATAATGCACATCTCACATGATGTGAATAAGCGTTTAACCGACATTGACCATAAGAGTTAAGTTATTGAATCTGATGTCATGAAGCCCCACACTGTAAAAATATGGTCCACTTGCCTAAGAAATATCAGTTCATTAGCTTAGGGGGATCCACTAGCTAGACCTATGTGGGCACATAGTTATGGAAATAATATGTTCACTGAGATCCGGCCTAACGTAAGGGGAGTCTCTATCTTACTATATCCTCTCGGTGCTTAGCCTACATTATCATAGAGTACTGTAATACCCCAAAAATAAGTTAAGGTGTCTAGATCCTAACATGTACCTATAAGCTTGATAATATGTTAATTAAGTGTTTTAAAGCATCTATGATTGATTTGAATTCATTTGGACATCAAACGTCCAAGACGTTCGAAAGTTGGCCCTTGAGACGTGCATGTGTGACTTGAGTGTGCCTAGCCTGTTTGGATGTGTTGCGAGTGTTGTTTGATGTTCAAACTGGTATGGAAGGTATTTAACATGTTAAGGTGTGTATTTACGTTGGAAACGTCTAGATACAACTCCCCAAGGGCCCCGCAAAAGGCCCTCAAGGAGGACCCAAAGGTTGTTGAGACACTGTCTTGACAGTGTCAATCGACGGAGCTAAATAATGCCTCGTCAGTTGCCTTACGCCCTGTGTATGGGGTGGGGGTGGGGGTGGGGCGTCCAATACTTAGCCTGGTGAAGGCTCAAGTCAGTTGACAAGCCTCAGACCCAAACGACGACCAGCGGAACGGTCCATCAATGGATCTAATGGGCGTCGATGGGTCCGTCGATGCAACCTGTGTCAAACTGCTAGTCGACTATTTTATTGAAGGGGTGAATGGGAAATTCACCCCACGTCCTAACCTTACCATAGGCCGTTTATTAGGTTCTTTTTGGGTATATTAAGTTGGTTAAAAACGTGACAACCCCATTCCCTATCCATGCTTAAAAATTAGACTTCCTCTCCCAAAATATCCTCTCTAGAAACCTCCATTGGAGATGAATCTCAAGAACAACCATGGTGATGGATTCTCAAGATTTCTTCATCAAGTCTCAGTGGTTTTATTCTATAATGAGTTATGGTGATCCTTCATCTCTAGATAACCTTTCATCTAGAGAGTTCTTCTCAAAGTTTTCAAAGAGACATTATGATCAAACTTCCTATCTTTCAATCTAGCCATAGGTTCTTTCTCAAAATGTTTTAAAAGGCTTTTTCATGATGAATTGATATTAATGTATTGATTGTGAAGTGAATTTCAATCCAATTGCATGATAAACCCATGCTCCCTTCAAACTCTCGATTTAGCCTATGTGTTGGTTAATATGATCTTGATGTTAGGAGAATTATAATGTGATTCAATTATGTTAAATTGATTGTTATATACTTCCTATCATGCAAATTGATTATGAATTAGATGTAATGGATTCAATGTGGATCAAGGCTTGAAGATTTGGTAGTATTGATTTATGTTCTTCTATCTTCTATTGATGGTTGATGTAGAACTCTTGTATGATCTCGATTCTAGGGCAATTGAAGTAGGATTTCCTTTAGGTTATGATCTCCTTAGATACTGCCCTATATTATATTTTGATGAATTATGAATTTTGATAATTTATGATCAAAACAAGGGATATGGTAAGTGATCTATGTCTCTCTACTCTTCATTGAATTGGTACTGTAGTGTACATGTTAGTATCATGATCTTGTGGTGGCTTATTCATGATTTTGTCCATGTTAATGTACATTTAGATACTGGCCTAGATATGTATTGTTGATGAAAAAGGAGTATTGATCAATGATGATCAAAGGTTGAGAAATTGGTAAGATTGCCTATCTTCTTTACTTTCTTATAGTATTGTTAGTAGGATTGGCCTTGTATGGCATTGTGTGGTATAGTCCACTTATGGTGATGGTGTTTACTTTATTGTCATTACATATGTGAACTTGAAGGAAATTGTATTATAAAGGTGTGGTGGTGATGATCACCAAATGTGAAGCATGCCTAGTCAACTATTCTAGTTGTGATCTAGGTTGTGTTGTTAATGTATAATCTTGTGAATGACTATGTTAGGGTTATGTTTAGGTGATGCCAATGATGAAGTAATGATGATTAATGACCTCTACCTATGTACCCCTATATGAATTTGTGATTAGCTATGGTTAGGAGTCTTGAATGCAAATGTGGATGTTGTCTTTGTCTCCTATGCTAGTATGTGTTTTGTTGTCTATGCTTAAAGGTGCATTGTGGTCCTAATAGGGTAGCTGCCTCAAGGTATTGTTGATATCCATTATGTGATCATGTTGACCAATGTACACACACTTACACATTATGCATGCTTACTAGTAGTATAGGTTCATGGTGTTTAAATGAAAGGGTACTCTCATGTGCACTAATGACTACTATTATGCATGTGAAGCTTATTTTTATGAAAGTATGTTATGTATCCCCTAACTAGGATGACTTGATAGGTGTACTAGTATGAGAAAGGGTATGGGACCTTGTCTATGCATTGCACATGTGTGCCTTGATAGGATAGTTCCTAGGTTGTTTCTATGTACATGAATATGAATGCATGATTATGTTATGAATGTGCATGGTCTCTTAATGTGTTTATATGAAAGGATTGATCATATAGTTACACCTATACACTTATGCATTAATGTATGAACATGTGTGACCTTAATGTGTTATGTGAAAGGATTGCTCACATTTGTGTATATACACACATGTTTGATGATCTAGTCAATATAAGGGCGCTTGGAAGGTGTTCCCAAGAGTAACTAAACTAGATGGTGCTTGAATATGCTATGTCCATGTGAAAGGGTTTCTCACATGATTTAGGTTTATAAACTCTCATCTGTGACCTATGAGCTAAGCATATGAGGAGTTAACTCTCCTAAGCCTACATTTTATAAAGTAAAGATAATAATGACTTTTCAATAAAGGGAACTTAGCTTAGCACCGAGTGAACTTGAAGATGAGGGGTGACACCTTACCAATGTGGGAAGGTAGAGTTTACCATAATCCTCACAAGGTGGTTAGCCTCATAGCCCAAAGGGCATAGAGTGATGTTCCCATGTATGCCTCCAAGTTCCATAAACTATGCTTGCCACATAGGATCTAGCAAGTGATATCACCTAATATGCTATCATGTGTTAATGTTCTACTTTGGCTAAGTGGAGCACCTTCCCTTGGTGTAAGGCTCTACAACACCAAATTCCATGTTTAGCACCCAAGGTCTTAGTATCGGTTAAGACTATAGTTTCCCTAAAATAAAATGGACAATGGAAGTAAATGACTAGAAATCTAACTAGGATGACCTAAGGGAAGTTTCTTAGCATTGGTGAGAGTAATGAACTTACCTATACATTGAACAAGTAGCTCTTTAGGAAATTCTAGAAAGGTGTTCTAAGGTGTATGATTATGTTTATGTCTTTATGCATGGCATTGTAGTATTGTCTACTTGTTATAAAGATGTGCATGGTATGAGTTCCTAAGGAGTCTATATGATAAGAGCTCTCCTTATGTGCATAGTGTGGGTCTTATTGGCTATATGAATGAAGGTCCTACTTGGTTTACATGTAGTTGACTATAGTATTATGTTTGATGTGTGAAGTACATGTTATGATGCTTGTGGTCTTATGATAGGTTTACTAAGTACGTGTGAGGTTATGTGGCTTCACATGTACATTGCACTAGTAGACTTAGACTAGGATTGTGAGTAAAGTCTTATGTTAAGTGTAATGTGAAGTATGTGCCATGTTATATGAAAAGGTTCTGTGAATGTATGTGTTGAGTTGAAAGGTTGTATGTATGATTCCCTTGTGGTCTTAAAGTGATTCTTGAGTGTGGATAGTGGAATGGGACATTATTCATGCATTGCACCAAGTATCACTAGAGGATTACTTGGAAAAGTCAAGGAGTTAGAATAAAAAGGGGCTCACTGTAAAGGGAACAATAGGTAACTGTAAGTTACTGTAAAGTGGTCATAAAATGCCTTAAATGCAATGTGTGATTTTATATGATGTATGACCATTGAATATGCCTATATTAAGTATGTAAATGGTATAATGCTTATTGTATCAAAATTTTATGAAGTTTTCACAAAAAGGCATGATGCATGGTTTTAAGTAAAATGTCCCTTTTTAAATGCATGTTTTTGCATGGTTGTCATACTTAGTGTATTCTTGCACTAACACCATTCTTCTCTACCTTTTTACACAAGTGTAGGTTATGGATGCTTAAAGAATATCTCTAATGTGAAGAGCTTGATATGTGATTCCCAAGCTCAAGGAAAGGAATCCTTAAGTCCAAGGATTACCTAAGTCATGGTTTACTGTAAAGTTATGTAATAAGTATAGTTATGATTTTATGTTGTAAGGGTCGTGTTCCTAATGTACTCTATTGATGTTGAGTCTAAGATGGCAAAGATAATTAGAGTCTAACTATGTAAATATTATATTATATATATATATATATATATATATATATATATATATATATATATATATATATATATATATATATATATATATATATATATATATATATATATATATATATATATATATATATATGAAGTGATGTTCTAGCATATGATGTGCTATGAACGTTTTAAATTTTCCGCTAAATTTACCTATGACAATGCGATGAAGATAACTATGGGCTCGTAAAAGACCTACGAGAGGTCAAGTACGCCATGTTACTGCTAGGGGTTTCTCCCCGGTCGTGACAAGTAGTTTCATTAACTTTACTTCATTGTACTTGAGAGGGCCACCAACATTAAGCCTACCGACCCAAGATACATTACACATGAAAGGGATACCAACATTAGGTCTACTGATTCAATGTTCATTGCAGGGATAGCTCATTAACTTCGCAATAAAGGGTCACCCAACATTAGGTCTACCGATTCAAGGTCTATCATTTCAAACATGGAAGGGCTGCAAACATTAGGTATAACGCTCCAAGCTTTATCATTCATTAGTTTCTAGACTCATCATGAAGGTCTACAAACCTTAGGTCTACCGGTTCAACCTTAGGTGTACTGGTTCAAGACATTTCCTAGAACACTTTACCATTCATTCATGAAAGGGCTATGTCACTACCCTCAAGTACACCCTAGAAATTAGAGTATCCTTGAGTTCGTCACACGGCAAATGAGACTTCAAGAAGTCTCATCTAAGCCTCTCGTATCATTCATTGCATAATAACATACTAAAATGAGTAAGAATTTAAAACTTTCTTCACACACAAAGAACTCTTTTCATAAACAATACGCAAGCGGAAGACTTTCATTAAAACATTAAACCTTTACAATAACCCCTTGAACCATCTAAATTTTAGAGTATACAACACTTGGGACTAAGACATACAAGACATAAAGTAAAGACTTAAGACATAACGGATCATGTGGATATTGTCCTAGAATCGATGAGGACTCACCAATACTTCATCTTCAACCCTTAGAAACCTAACCATCCTCCACGGCACATCAAGACTTCCAATTTCCTACACTTTAGTCAAAAGGGAAAAGAAGGGGTTAGCACATTAGATGTACTAAGTATGGAAGCCATGCAAAAAAAGGGACGTTTAGTCAATAACATGCTTTTCATGAATTTTGATTAAAACATCATAGCATAAACATAAGAACAACATTTGTCAACTTAGAAATACATAAGAAATCATTTAAGCAATTAATCACATTTAAAAGCAACTTCACAATAACTACTTCACTGTTACAGTGAAGTCCCCTTCACTGTTACAGTGAAGTCCAGTGAAGTTCCTTAGCTTTACTTTACACATCTTCTAGCATGTAGTCAACCCACTAAAAGCTATCCTAAGACTCACTTAAGTCATACAAAGAGAGACCGCCCATACACCCTCTCAAAGCATGCCTAAACGATCCTTAAGACTACTTAGAATGAGACACATACACACATACAATACATCAAACACATGAACATGAGATACCCCTACCAAAGGTGATTCCAAGGTTCACTTGGGTGAGTGTGGATCGACCGCCCATACAATCCCTATCACACACAAGGGATCCTATATACTACCTAGGATATAATCATTCTCACTTAATACAATAGCGTACATCAAACATGACATTCTCCTTTCCAAGGTTATACAAAGACCTACTCAAGTAACTCAAGAAGAGAATGTCCATAATTGACCTCTTCAAGATTACCTAAGTAGTTCTTAAGACTTACCTAAGTTAGGATCATGTACACATAATCAATCACATTTTCTAACTAGAATCATTGCTAAGACTTATCTAAGTAAGAGATGAATTGACCATTCCCTTGCCCCCTTCACACTTTAACTAGACAACCCTTAACTACTCTAGATAAGTACTTATTCATTTAACATTCTTTCTTAACTTAAGTCATTACATTACTTAGTTCATTTAAGAGACATTCATCACATAAGGACATTCAAGTAATGGTCTTAAAGAAGACCTAGAGACTTCAACTAACACTTTCAAAGCCTATTGTGCAATGTCTAGATAGCGTTCCATACCACCACCTAAACTTCATAAAACTTCTCTAATGCTAGTAAGTATCCCATATGATGAGAATATGCAACAACCTACATAGACCATGGTAGCAAAGCATGGAATCCGGAGTTGTAACCTACTCCGAAGGAGGGTGTTATACTTGCCAATGGTAGAACATAGACACATCCCATGTAGGCACATGGTTAAGGAATATGAAGGGCGTGCTTTGTATTCTAGTCTCATCCTTTAACTAGAACTACTTCCCTTACCATAGTCACTCGGTGCTAGCCTTCATTATCATAGATTAATTCACATTAAGGTTCATACAAATGGGTACCATATCATGTTCATGACCCAATTATATTTACTCTACCAAAGCAAGGTCCACTAGGGCTATCTCACTATGGCGACAAGAAGCTCATCATGACTTTCCTAAGGATTGATATGATGTCGTTCTATCCAATCAACCTTAAGTCCATCATTCATTTCATGAAGGATACCATTATGACTTTCGACTTCAAGTTTCATAACCTTACCACTAGGTTCAAGGTTTCACATAAAGAACCTTCTTGTCATCATTGAAGGTCTTACATAACATTCATACATTCAAGAATAAGACTCTTTAGTTCCTAAGTCAAGATATCACATATTCATATTCATACAAGTATCAAGTAAGGGACACAAGTCTACCTAAACAAGACACAACATACTTCACTTTAGCACATATAACATACATTCTTCAGACACTTAGGAATGACCCTTAACATAATTTAGTCAACCTATTCATAAACTTAACATCATCAACATAATCATTATAGACTCATATAGCTAAGTTAAGAACAACCATATATCACTCTAAGACTACACATATAAGCACATAGTCATAGTATAACATGATCACCTAATAACTTCAATAAGAGAACACATACTTCCACATTACTTCACATATAGGTAGATATGATCATACTTCACATAATCAACTACACAAATCAACATATTACTTCAAGTAGTACCGACAAGGCCATGATCATCATAATACTTAAAATAACGCCGACAAGGCCACATCATTCACATAACACCGCCACCATAAGTGGACCAAACCAATCACATGTAATCCAAAAGCTAAATTACAATAGCTATACATAATAATAAAAGAGTTAGGTCAGCATACCACCCACTTGAACTCACCACTTCAATCCCAAGCTAAATCATCAAAATCAATACCATAAGGCCCTTACCCATGGCCATGAACATCAATCCAAAGCATAAATCATAATACTCAATGAATCTAAGTCAATTCAATATAGATTTATCAATCTAAGACCAATTAGATATCAATTGAATACAATTCTTACATCATTAGAAATCCCATTGAAATCTACACTAGAATCTTTAAGGATTAAGTCAATATCAATTAATAAGCTTAGCATGCATAGGTCTAAGAGTATTCATTACTCAATTAATAAAATTTAAACAGCCTATATATCTTACATACATAATCTATACATGAATCAAAAGCCCATAACAATCTGTACATGAATTCATCAATCTCAAAGCATAATCAATTCACCCATATTTTAGTGAAAATTAGAGAATTGAGAAGATCAAGGGTTCATGGAGAATTTCATTGTTAAACATCAACTAAACATCAATAACATCATATCTTAACGTTTGAAAACCTTTCATGCAAGAACCCAAGACTTAGAGTAGAAATTGGACTTTTTCATCTTTTTGAAATCCTTTGAAAATCATCTTTGAAATTGGCTCTAAGGTGATAGGAATCCTTAGATGAAGAACTCCCATGCATTATTGGAAGAACCCAATGCTAATTGAAGAAGAAACTCCATTGAAGATCCATCTTCAAGCTTCATCTTCAATTTGAACTCTCATGGAGGTTTTTGGAGAAACTTTTGGAGGGAATGTGTTTTGATCTTAGTGTTAGGGTTAAATGAGAGTTTAATGACTTATATACTCTTAAAATACCCATAAACACTCAAAACAACCGTCCAAAGACTTATAGGGGCATGGGGTAAATTTACCAGTTCACCCTCAACTTAACAGTAAGGTGGCAGGAAAACAGGCTGCACCATTGACGCCCATACCAACGGACCGTGGTCTCACCCACGCCCCATCGTTTGGGTCTTGTGGGTTGAACCTGCAACTACCCAACCTGCAGGACAAGTGTCTCCATCGACGAGACCCATCGACGGGCCGTTGCCTGGTCGACTGGCTGTCGTTTGGGTCATCGATTGCCACTGCCTGGCAGTGTTGAGCTCCAATGTTGGGGTCCTCCTTTACGGCCCCTTGTGGGTCCCATGTGGAGTCCTACCTAGACGTTTCAACCCCAAACATGTACGTATACGAGTTTAGGACCTACCACATGAGTTTCATCCAAAGAAAACACGTAAAACTCGATGAAATATACTTAGACACACAAGGTCATCTCAAGGCACATCTTTCGAACGTCATGGACGTTCTTGGACGTTTGACCTCCAAACTTCACGAAACTTGACACACTGCCTATATACACCATATAAACTCATTTAAGGACAATATAATCTCATTCATCACACATAAACACATAGAACCACACATAACAACATATGAGGCACTTAGGTGACTTAGTCGTCGAACGTCTTAGTCGTCCCTTGATGTTTGACTTCCAATGCACCTAAACTCTTAGCAAATGACTCAATAACACTTTATAGACCATTTTATGACCTTAGACAATATGACAACCACGTTAGGCTCTAGCTTCACCTAAGTCATTTTCGGGACCTTACAATCTCCCCCACTTGGACAACATTCTCGAATGACACTTGCCACTCTCCGAACACTTCCAAGACTAGGGATTCAATTAGAAACTCATGACCATACCATATAACTCACAATCAAGGAGAAAACATCTATTTCACATAATCAAGAGACTCACCACACAACAGAAACTAGAATAGATTCTATAACTTATCATTCAACAAAGCTCACATTCTTTTATTCCAAATAGCAAAAACTCATTTTATATTCAATATCATGCTCATATATATCAATTCTAACCATATTACAACAATTTTCAACCAAAGAATCAATTAGTCAATTTTTGAAAAACTTCACAGTGAACAGGCAGTACATTACAGTGAATTGTGCAACTTTTGCAAAAATGCAACTTTTGGCAATTCATGATATAAACATGCTAATATGCAAGTTAACATCATATAAACATCTTTTACAACATGATCATGGCTTCATAAAATACATAATGCAAGTAGTTAATGAAATTCAATTTCAACCAAGCATGCATATCATAAGGAGAATGTTTGGAACTCATTTTCCACAAAAGACTCCTACATAAATCAAGTTACTAAGAACTCTTCGTTTTAGGCTTGAATAAAAACATAAAGAAAGGTTAAGGGTACCTTACTCCCAACAACCATACTCTTCACCATACTCCCCCACTTAGGAGAAACCCATTCTAAGGTCAACATAACATCTACCTCAAGGAACTCCCTCAAGGCACCTTAAACCTTACTAATACTTTCTCACCCAAATTCTAGCTCATGAGAACTAAGGACTCTCAAGGGTTCAACCATCTAGCCATTACATCCCCCTTATTAGGTGAAACTCACCATTACTCTTTCAAATCTCTTCAACTTCCTTTCTATGGTTGGGTCTTAAACAACTTCAAACTATCTCAACAACCACTCCTTCACATTTCTAACTCTATACCTTACCATTATTTCCAACTACACTACCTTTCAAAGGCAACCAAAACAACCTAGGGTCATCAAGACCATTTTTCACACCTTATCTATCAAGTCACTTCTCATCTTTTCTCTCCCTCAACCCAATCTTCATAAAGTCACACTCAAATGACCAAACACATAAGGAGACAATATACAAGGCTCTTAGGCACGATTAGATGAATGAAGAAGTGAAACTTTTCCTAGAACCCAATAGCCTCCTATTCATAATGTGGCGCGCTTCACAGTATAAACAAGACTCTATTAGATGTGGTTCATAAGACAACTACGATACTCCCAAACCTTATGCTCTGATACCAAGCTTGTCACGACCCTCAAGTACACCCTAGAAGTTAGAGTATCCTTGAGTTTGTCACACGGCAAATGAGACTTCAAATAGTCTCATCTAAGCCTCTCGTATCATTCATTGCATAATAACATACTAAAATGAGTAAGAATTTAAAACTTTATTCACACACGAAGAACTTTTTTCATAAACAATACGCAAGCGGAAGACTTTCATTAAAACATTAAACCTTTACAATAACCCCTTGAACCATCTAAATTTTAGAGTATACAACACTTGGAACTAAGCCCATACAAGACATAAAGTAAAGACTTAAGACATAACGGATCATGTGGATATTGTACTCGAATCGATGAGGACTCACAAATACTTTATCTTCAACCCTTAGAAACCTATCCATCCTCCACGGCACATCAAGACTTCCAATTCCCTACACTTTAGTCAAAAGGGAAAAGAAGGGGTTAGCACATTAGATGTACTAAGTATGGAAGCCATGCAAAAACCATGAAAAAGGGACGTTTATTCAATAACATACTTTTCATGAATTTTGATTAAACAATCATAGTATAAACATAAGGACAACATTTGTCAACTCAGAAATACATAAGAAATCATTTAAGTAATTAATCACATTTAAAAGGAACTTCACAGTAACTACTTCACTGTTACAGTGAAGTCCCTTAGCTTTACTTTACACATCTTCTAGCATGTAGTCAACCAACAAAAAGCTATCCTAAGACTCACTTAAGTCATACAAAGAGAGACCGCCATACACCCTCTCAAAGCATGCCTAAACGATCCTTAAGACTACTTAGAATGAAACACATACACACTTACAATACATCAAACACATGAACATGAGATACCCCTACCAAAGGTGATTCCAAGGTTCACTTGGGTGAGTGTGGAGCGACCGCCCATATAGTCCCTACCACACACACAAGGGATCCTATAGACTACCTAGGATATAATTATTCTCACTTAATACAATAACATACATCAAACATGACATTCTCCTTTCAAAGGTTATCCAAAGACCTACTCAAGTAACTCAAGAAGATAATGTCCATAATTGACCTCTTCAAGATTACCTAAGTAGTCCTTAAGACTTACCTAAGTTAGTATCATGTACACATAATCAATCACATTTCCTTAACTAGAATCATTACTAAGACTTATCTAAGTAAGAGATGAAGTGACCATTCCCTTGCCCCCTTCACACCTTAACTATACAACCCTTAACTACTCTAGATAAGTACTTATTCATTTAACATTCTTTCTTAACTTAAGTCATTACATTACTTAGTTCATTTAAGAGACATTCATCACATAAGGACGTTCAAGTAATGATCTTAAAGAAGACCTAGGGACTCCAACTAACACTTTCAAAGCCTATTGTGCAATGTCTAGATAGCGTCCCATACCACCACCTAAACTTCATAGAACTTCTCTAATGCTAGTAAGTATCCCATATGATGAGAATAGGCAATAACCGACATAGACCATGGTAGCAAAGCATGGAATCCGGAGTTGTAACCTACTCTGATGGAGGGTGTTCTACTTGCCAATGGTAGAACATAGACACATACCATGTAGGCACATGGTTAAGGAATATGAAGGGCGTGCTTTGTATTCTAGTCTCATCCTTTAACTAGAACTACTTCCCTTACCATACTGACTCGGTGCTAGCCTTCATTATCATAGATTAATTCACATTAAGATTCATACAAATGGGTACCATATCATGTTCATGACCCAATTACATTTACCCTACCAAAGCAAGGTACACTAGGGCTATCTCACTATGGAGACAAGAAACTCATCATGACTTTCCTAAGGATTGATATGATACCGTTCCAGCCAATCAACCTAAAGTCCATCATTCATTACATGAGGATACCATTACGACTTTCGACTTCAAGTTTCATAACCTTACCACTAGGTTCAAGGTTTCACATAAAGGACCTTCTTGTCATCATTCAAGGTCTTACATAACATTCATACATTCAAGAATAAGACTCTTTAGTTCCTAAGTCAAGATATCACATATTCATATTGATACAAGTATCAAGTAAGGGACACAAGTCTACCTAAACAAGACACAACATACTTCACTTTAGCACACATAAAATACATTCTTCAGACACTTAGGAATGACCCTTAACATCATTTAGTCAACCTATTCATTAACTTAACATCATCAACATAATCATTATAGACTCATATAGCCAAGTTAGGAACCACCATATATCACTCTAAGACTACACATATAAGCACATAGTCATAGTATAACATGATCACCTAATAACTTCAATAAGAGAACACATACTTCCACATTACTTCACATATAGGTAGATATGATCATACTTCACATAATTAACTACACAAATCAACATATTACTTCAAGTAGTGCCGACAAGGCCATGATCATCATAACACTTAAAATAACGCCGACAAGGCCACATCATTCACATAACACCGCCACCATAAGTGGACCAAACCAATCACATATAATCCAAAAGCTAAATTACAATAGCTATACATAATAATAAAAGAGTTAGGGCAGCATACCACCCACTTGAACTCACCACTTCAATCCCAAGCTAAATCATTCAAATCAATACCATAAGGCCCTTACCCATGGCCATGAACATCAATCTAAAGCATAAATCATAATACTCAATTGAAACAAGTTTAGAAAGAGACCTGCGAATTTGAGTGAAAACCTAAAATTTGGGAAAACTTTGAAATCCAATTTCGAGAGAGCCTCTTGGGAAAAAGATCCCAAGAGTGAAGAGATTCCATACCTTAATCAATTACTTGAGAATTGATGGAGAAAAATCAAGTTCTTGGTGACCTAGTTGAACCTTGGTCTTTTTCTTCTATGGTGTTCATTGACAGAGTTTTGAGAGGGAAGTTAAGTTTTAATTTTGTGTTTTTAAGTTTAGTTGTGTGAGTTAAAATCTTAGAAGTAGGGTCTTATATTAGTTTTGGAAAGATAATTATTTAACTAACCACCCCTCCTAACCCCTAATGTACTGACTAACTAAAACTAAGACCCTTAACTAATTTCGAAAATGACTTCACCTGGCAGTAACTACGGCCACCTACTTACGGACCGTAGGTGGAGTTACAACCTCGTATTGCATGGTCGTTTCTATCAAGAGAGTCCAAATTGGGGAGTTAAACTCCCCCAATCTAAGTCCCCGTATGCGGCAAAGACTTACGATCCGTATACAATTCTACTGGCCGTAGATTGGGCTTCGTAGATGGTGCTGTTTTTTGACAGCTTTTGGGTCCAAGTTTGGGTCCTCCTCAAGGACCCCTACATGAGGGTCAAACATATTATATCTCAATTTAATGCGTTGAATATATTTCTGAGTGGGAGACGACTTTCAAAAATATCCTACGATCTAAATTATTATGTAATGAGTGAAAATGACTTTATTTGTTGTAAGGACACTTGAAACTGAGGATATGAATCATTCTAGTCTCTTAATTCATGCAAGATGGAATGATCTTGTAAATACTTAAGTATGCTAGAGATACCATTAGAAACTATAAAGAGTACTGAAAGTTGACCTCAAATTTTTCTGAAATTACTTTAAGGTGATTCATATGTATAATAGTAAGTTTTGGCACCAACTAAAGTCAAAATAATCTCAATCATGAACTAATTTCTTTCTTTTCTCCTCTAGTATATTTTTAAGATGTATTTTGCAAATAAAAAAATAATATTTTTTTTTATTGATCTAAACTATGTTTGATATTATTCTTGTCATACAAGATAAGTAGGCAGTCTCACAATGAATTTGGTCTCACAAAATAAAATTTTATATCCTTTAAGGAATGAAATTGGATCATTTTTACGTTAAATCTCATTGTCTAGGAGGGTCCTGCTAATTCTAAATCTCATTACTCAAGAATATCTTACTAAACAGAATCATTTGAAATCACAACATTTTTTATTTTTAGCCCAATTTACATCAGAAAATATTTTTTATGTGTTATTAGC